>OX335692.1:11492500-11660000 GCA_946894065.1 Acleris literana
ATTATTCTGGAAACCAACAAACGTAGATGTAAAGCTAGGTTATATAGGCGTCTCCTGGATTCATTGTGAATACGATGCTCACCTCATCCTCATCATCATCATGTCAGCCGGAAGACGTCCACTGCTGGACATAGGCCTCCCCCAAGGCTCTCCACTCAGACCGGTCTTGTGCTTTTCGCATCCACCGCGTTCCCGCGATCTTTACAAGGTCGTCACTCCATCTAATAATTATATAATTATGGGTGAGCATGAGTAATATCACTAATATCATATCATTCATAACATACTAATATATTAGTGAATATCCAATGATATAATATAAAAAGAGGTAGATATGTTACCTATAGGACAGTATTCCGCGTCTAAAAATGGCCCGGCTTACGCACAAATAATCAGTAAATATTGCAATTAAACATAGGGTTGCCACCTTTTTTTTAACAGAAAAAAGTATTACTTACCAAAAGAGGAAGAAAAATAAAGTACGCAGCATAAATGTAAAGTATTTTGGAATTATTTTTTAATACATATTTCTTATCAAGTTATCACTCATCAGACCTTGCTTTCTAACACCGTTTTCGTTAACGATAAAAGTACCTATCAATCGCGTTCAAACATGGCAAAACAAAGTTTATGTCGAGGATTTTTGACGGTTGCGTTGAGGTACAATTTCGTTTAAATTTATTAATGATTAGAAAAAAATAGCCATTAAAAACCGAATGTCATAAATAAAGTACTTTGCCGTACTTTATGTGTTGCGTAAATTATAACGTACCGGAAGCTAAAATAGAGTACAATACTTTATAATAAAGTACGGGTAGCAACCCTAATTACACACTAATTCATAAATGACAAGTGAAAGCAGGATGGTATGCTAATTTCCGGGAGCGAAACAGAGACGAGTGTATGTTGCTCTGCAGACTAGTTCACGGTTCCGTTGACGGCGCAAGACTAAGTAAAGGTGTACCAATTGGCTTGGTTTTAGGGTGCCACTATCGAAGTGCGTATAACATACCTACCTCTTTTTACTACATTATATCATTGTGTATATCTAATTAAGTACCGCTTTTATGTTAGTGTAGTGATCAACAAGCTGGACCGAAGATTCCGCAGTCAAACTGTGTAAAAAGTTTTGTGGAACAATACCATAATATGTAAACTTTGTGTTTGTTATAATAAAGAAATAAATAAATTAAATAAATAACGGATTATACTCATATCAAATGAATGCATTTACATAATTACCATACCAATTAAACAATTAACCGCCTTAATAACCTTGGAACCTCAATTGATAAAACCCAAATTCCCGCAGCACATTTAATCTAAATTAGCACGTCGGAAACCCTGAAACAAATGAGTACCAGCTATTATAAAAAGAGCTCCCGCTCATTTCTTTAGCTTTAGAAAATGGATTAAAAGAAAATGAAGATCAGGAAATAGGGCTCAGGTTGTAATGGTCGTTACGCAACTCGATTGACACTTTCTATAGATAATTGAGGTGCCGGTTCGCTTCCTATAGGCTAAGAGCTAGAGGCTATCAAAATAAAAACAAAAAAAACAAAATATGTGTTTTTTATGGGGTCCGTTCATTTGACCAAAAAACGTTTCACCAAATGATTCATTTCACAAACATATCATTTGACAAACCTTTATTTTTTCCAAAACTGTAAATATTTCAGGATTTATTTCAGGACCATCGTGTAGAACCCTATAGGTTAGGTTAGGTTTGTTTTTTAAAAATCCTGAAATATTTACAGTTTCGGAAAAAAAAGCGGTTTGTCAAATGATATGTTTGTGAAATGAATCATTTGGTGAAACGTTTTTTGGTCAAACATTAGTGAACCCAAAATATTTTTTATATTTAAAAATGGCAGTAAGGCAATGAGAATAAAAAACGGTTCACTAATGTTTGATATTTTGCCTACTTAATCAAAAACCGGCTCTTTAAACATATATCCAATCTCATTATGCTGACCATAACTCATTATGAATTAGCTGAATGTAGACCATTTCGGTGTACATCATCATTGTTGTAACCACTTAATCAAATTAATCTTTTATTATGTTATTTTGTTATTTTTTTCACGAATAGGTCGAAAAAACGTTTTTTTTATTCCATTCTTATATAATTCTACTTTATTTACACTTAAAACTAAAAACACCGGTAATGGTTTTTTATTTTTAACTAATAGTGAATAAATAGGAACAAAAAGTGACTCAAAGCCCTGAAATTTTTTTTTTAAACATTTAAACCACCGTGATAAATTATGCATTAATTCCAAGGTTTAAGATTAAGACACTGGAACGACTTTAAATAAATAAATTCATCATTGTCCGCATTTGTCACACGAAATAAAATTCACTTACACGTGGACAAAAAAAACGTTTTTAAACGCGACCCACTCGCACATACATCATCTTAAACCGCTCATTAAGTCACGTAAGGTCAAACAAAAAACGCGAACATTAATTTTGAGTAATTACTAACCAATACCTAAGCATGAATGGATTACTCACGGAATGTACGTATTGTGTTTATTGCAAAATGAACCAGTCAGCCAATCTTGAGACGAACTTCCTGCTCAGAGCTATAGTACACAGAATATAACAGTACAATAACATGTAACATATGGCTACTGTGAACTAGAATTAACATCCGATATTTTTTTCGGAATAAATGCATACTCGTAACCTACTTGCGATACGTAGATTAGGTTACGTTTGATTTATAAGCGATATCAAAAAATAAAGTCTTCTATCAAAACATTGCATTCGGAATTATGAAAATTCGGAATTTTGATCAATTCGAAATTATGACTCTTTGGAATTACTTAGAAGAAGAAGAAAAAGAAGAAAATCGTTTATTTGGCACAAAACACAATTCAGTGGGAAAATAATTTAGAATAATAACGTATTTTTTTCTGTGGTGCACCCAAAAGACAGATGGAAGGGAAGAGATGTTCTCTTAAAACATTCACCGACATGACGCTTTGAAAAAGTTTAACCATCGGTGAGTCTCGTTAGCACAGGTAATGTGTACTAGGTCACTGAACCTGTCCCTTATTTTTTTTCTGGTGTTTTATAGTTTATTTATTAATTGCAGTTTTATTAATTATTTTTTCTATATTATACGTTAGCCTTAAAAAGGGATCCCTCAATTTTAGCTAATTACACTTAGGGCCAGCGTAAATCGGAGGACAGCAGGGGAGTTTTCCCTTTAGGTTTCCTCCGCCGCAATCCGCTGCGATGCTCCGAGGTCGGTGTCAAAGCATTGAAATTTATACCTTATTTCAATTGAAATAGCATTAAATATACATTGATAAATTTAATATCCTCTGCCGTCCCGTCCGCCAGTTTGCACAGGCCATTACTTAAATTACTTTGATCATTAACTTCTAAAAATGTGCTGTTTTTCGCATGCTTACTGTGACATAACGCAGCGTAAGGCAATTAATTCAACCTTGCTCAGCTGATGTGTTTGTTTCCAACATGCCTTACTTGGAAACGTAATGTTTACAATCCATCGGTACGCCTACATACACCCACTACTGTATTGATTACTTTGTCTCCATCGATCTAATTACAGTCCGTCCGTTCACAACGTTAGTAAACTTTGAAAATCGAAGTTCGACGTTAAGTTAGCCTTTCTTTTCTTTCGATCGATGAGTGAAAGGAAGGGGCATTTAACGTTTGAGATTAAAGTGTTTCCTAGTTACCATTCATTTAATTAGTTTCTAGCGACCCGCCCTCGCTTTCGCTTTCTGTAACACCCGTACATGAACCAGAGTTTATTATTTATACATAAAAACCTTCCTGCTGCCCTATTATGGTCGTGTTTATTGATGTGGATAAACGTGGATAAAGCATCTGTCACTTTCTGACCAGTATATAAGTGCGACAGTGACGGATGCTTTATCCACCGCGATAAAGGCGACCATATTACGGGCCCTGAATCACTCTGTCTATCGATGAAAACCACATTAAAATCCGATGCCTAGTTTTAAAGATCTAATCGTAAATACAGAGGGACAGACGGCGCGAAGCGACTTTGTTTTAAACTATAAAACATAATAAATATTGCGAAATTAATTACTTATCTACAAAAACAATTGATTGTTTATTTAACTAATATTAAGTATTAATCTGGGGTCCTAGTGAAAAAGGGTATACCGTATAACCGTATAAGTCTTCTAAAGATCAAGTGAATAACTTTAACAAAGAGCAAGCTTTCAAAACCCGGCTGTTGCTAACCAACTTTAAATCTTTATAAATTTATCCTAAATGATCATTCAAAATGAAAAATGATGAAAGAAACCTAATTTTTAAATCCCTATTCAATTATACCCCACTTGTCATACTTGGTCGACTTTTTTTTTAATTAGGACAATATGGCGTCTGGTTGCCGACATATTGAATTTTGATTACTGTCCTATCTTCAGTGACACTCACCAGATTAAGACAAATCGATTGACATAAGAATCATCAAAATCGGACAACGGGTTTAGTTTTTATAGTTCCACAAAGGAACAAACATACATATAATAGGCTGTGAAACACATTACCCTCCTCCTTCGGCAGTCGGGTAAAAAGGGTTAAGTCTAGTTCATGTATATGTGGCGTTATCAATGAAAAGGGACCTTATTGTCGATGGCGCTTCCGCCATTATTAAAGATGCTCCGACATAAATAAACAACGCCGCGTGACGCAGTGCGGCGTAAGCGCCATCGACAATAAAGTCCCTTTTCATAGATAATTCCACATATACCTTTATTTATTACGAGTTAAATCGACTTGTACGCTTTTTCATTAGGACCCCAGTAGTTAGTGCTATGTTTATTCTATCCTTATCCTTACTTAATATTAAAACAAAGTGGCTTTCCGCGTCTGTCTGTCTTTCTGTCAGCACGGATAGCACAAGTTGTATTTTCTCGCTTGTCGCTCAGTGCGTCTCTATCGTTACTGACTTGATAGAAAGCGAGATCCGAGCGACAAACAAGTCGCGGGCAACCTGTGCTAGCCGTGCAGTCTGTATATCCACTAACTTCCTTCTAAACCAGGCAACGGACTTTGATGCAGTTTTCACAATTAGTTAGTTTTTCAAGGAAGTTTTTTTATAATTAATTCTGGTTTATGTTATGTCCGTGTGTTAGAAAACTTACATAAACGGAAGCAAAGCTAGGTCGCTATTTCATAATAATAAATATGTAAGTAAAGAGCGGTATTGAACGATTGTTAAAAGAATAACGCTTTTCCTGTCTATTGTTTAAAATGTACAATAGGGACCTTTGAGCACACTTACGATTAATTTATAAGTAAGACATAAATATAGTCATAAAATATAAATGTCAAATCGATCAGAGCCCTTAGTGTATATATGTAAACATTTTATTGTACTAAAACAATTACATTACCCAAATATTAAAATTATGGAAATAAAAGTAGTACAAAGGCGGCTTCCTGTGGACCTTTGGGGCTTTGGGCGAGTGAGGAAACAAAATACTAAAGTACAAAATATAGATGAGAGGAAACAATAGTCACAGCGTAATTGCACAAAACGTCTTGAACGCGTTTGCGTCTCTCATATAAATATCATGGACGCAAACCCGTTCGAGACGGTTTGCCGTGTGAACGACCACTTACACTCAAGGCTCTGACAAATATACTAAAACTTATTTGGTCATATGTTTGCGTACAGTCTGCATACTAATCAGCTCTCACTTCAGCTAGAGCCAAAACATGGCGGAAATAACCTTGAAAAGAAACGAGTAATGTAGGTATTCATATTCAGAGTATGTATACAAACAAATTCTATTTGCACGTTTTGTATTTTACTTTGGACTCTGGACTTGAAATTTTAATTAAATTAGCTTAACATTTTGCATTTTTTTTTAAATTACAGTATTTAACACTAAGATAAAGAACTCTTCACAGAAAGTTAGTTTTCTGATGTCGGTGGAGTAATTTCCATTATTTCCTATTCCGAACCTTCTTTTCAATACACTAATAAGTCACGACACCTACTTTTTCTTTTTATAGGTCTAGGTAAGGCTAAGGCTTTTTCTCTTTCCCTTTTTCCTTCTATTTTTCCTTCAATTATCATCTTAAGTTTAGTATTACTGAACATTAAAGTTAGTTCTCATAAAAACTTGACAATAGTGCTTAGGTTTTTTGACTACAAATCCCGCTTGTTGTATTTTTTGTCTGACTGTTTCTTTGTTTATGTGTTAGTTCCAGTATGACCAGTATCACAAGAAAATAAAACTTGACAAATAATAAGTTAAAGTCTAGCTAAGGGATATATTATAATCCCAGTTTCAGAGCGAAATGAATTCAGTAGGTCAAACCTAGATATTGAATATAGTCAAATGAAATCAACTCAAATTATTTGTTACTAAAACAGTGATGGTATGTAACTATGTACATAGGGATTATGTTACTTACAGAATAAGTCACACTATGTAAGGATGAGCAGATGAATGCTTGCTTGTGACACCTACCACTATACACTACACTACTACATTAGTTTGTTAAAAAAAGATATGACTTCCCTCAAAAAACCCGTCATAGTTTTTGGATTTAATGATCCAGAACCCTAGAATATTATAGTTGATTTACATTGCTGCTAAATACCAGTGTGTCCCAGATCACGTTTCAGTAAACAAGACGTATGCCCGCGATGGCCCGCATC
Organism: Acleris literana; assembly: GCA_946894065.1. Lineage (NCBI taxonomy): Eukaryota > Metazoa > Arthropoda > Insecta > Lepidoptera > Tortricidae > Acleris > Acleris literana. Next base: position 11,499,189 of record OX335692.1, read on the forward strand.
ATTTGGTTATGGCTGTGACCTTTACATTTTTGCTGGTCATTAGAATGTCAATGAAAAATTGCGATGGGATGGAATGCGATTATTTATTAGGGTTCCGTAGCCAAAATGGCAAAAACTGAACCCTTATAGTTTCGTCATGTCCGTTCTTCCGTCCGTATGTTACAGGCATTTTAGTCTGAACCTACAAGATGTCCAAAAAATATGAAAATAACTACAAAGGTTTTTTTTTATGGCAACGAGAAGGAACACGAGCACTCAGGCCATCTGATGGTAAGTGGGATCTGAGACCCATAGACATTTGAAATCACAAGACTACAATCTCAAAACTGCAATCCTAAGACTTCAAATGCGTTGCCAACCCTGAGGACTAAGATGGAATGCCTCTATACTAGTAATTTCACCGGTTGTCTTATCCCCACACCGGAACACAGCAATACGAACACTATTGCTTGGCAGTGGGTTAATGGATAAAATGGTTACGCTTAATACATACTTTCAACGAAAATTATTTTCAGCAGGATTGGATATACCGTTTTTGAGTTCTTGCCGAAAAACTGCGCTTCTCAAGAAAAGGACGTAAGTGCCCCCTAAACTGAGCATGCTCTAGCCCGGTTTTATTTAATTAATTTATCGCAATACATAACATAAGTCCAACCATGTAAGGGCGTGGCAATCGAATTAAAAGCTAAACATGAATACTTATAAATATCAGTATATTCTATAGTACCTATTAATAACATTTGACAAAACATTTCAATAACAATTTCAGAAATATGTTACCTATAATAATATTTGTGATTAAGGCACTTTTATCGTTTATTTATATTTCTACGTAACAGCTTATATTTTATATTTTTATCTATCAGGAATTTTATTCCTCTATTGTGTTTTATAATTATAATTTAAGATTATTAAATTTACAATATTAAACAAACTTATGAATAGGTATAGTCAAGGACTTTAATTTTTGAGCCACTATGGAACCATGTCGCATAACGTTAATCATTAATCTTAGCGTTATTTCTTTTATGTGGTTTGACGCTGTCATTATAGCAGGGTTCCATAGTGACTTAACAATTAAAGTCCTTGAATGCACTAGCAGATTGTGACAGATCAATACATTTTATTTACCACCTTTTTTACTCACTTTCCAGCAATAAACGATTTGATTGACTGATTGATTGATATATTTTATGGTGCTAAACGAATAATTTGCATCGTTAGTAAAACAGCTGTTTTTGACGTTTTTATTATATTATGTAAAAAATAATTAAACACAGATTGAATTATTAATGTCACTAGCATAATTAATTACCATGCTAGCCTTTTAATTGCCTTTGTTGTTTAAATAAGATTAACTATTCCGAAAAGATTTCAAAAAAATTATTTAAAAGAATATATATAAATACGTACCTACGGTTTATACATTAATTCTATCTATAAACAAGATAAGTCCATGGTAGCTGTTTTACATTCCATGGTTAACGTCCCAGTCAAACAAATATGCGGAGCGCATAGAAAAATTCCAATAAAAAACAAACAACAACTCTTGGAGTATGCGGGCGTTTGAGCAGTCCCCTATTTAAGTGTCATACAACACACACCGAGTTGAGACCGCGCGGTGGTCGAACGCGCCGCTCAAACGTCAAAACTTTGGCGGGAAAGTAACTTTTTAATTTACAAGCAAAACTAAGGCTATGGTTCAAATATATTTTTTTAAAGTGAACTTAGACATTTTTAAAGTGCTTTTAGTGTTTAAATTTTTTTGAACGAAAATGAAGTTATTGGTTTTTTTAATTTTTTCGGGGTGTGCTGTGAAGTGTGATGATTCAAAGTAAGTTTTTTTATTGGTAACTTTGCGTTAGATATAGCGGCATACTTTTAGGTGTATATGTATATGATAAGGAAGAAAAACACCTTGTTGCGTATTTGAGAAAACAGATGAATAGTGTTAGGCATTTTGCCAAAATAAATTATATTTTAATGAAGACAAAGTCAATGACTCGAGAAAGCCCTTTGTCAAAAGAAGGAAGATTTTTTTAGGAAGCGGCTGAGCGTGACGTTTGTTTGGCATTGTGTTTGTTGACAATATCTTTTTTTATTCCATTATTTGCATTTCTCAATACTTAGTAACTCTTAAAAAGGTATTCTATATTATGTTCGTTTTTTTTTGTACAATTTCAAATAGTAATTCGGTGCTAAGTCCAATTCACGAAAACAATTGTCATGTTTACATGACTCGAGTCGAACGTTGCTAGGCAACGGGTGAATCATTTCAAATCTACAATAGCACTTTATTTGTTTTTCAATAGATTAGTTGTTGTTGTTTTTATCATGGCATTTAATGAAACCTGAACCTACTAAGTCCTACTAATTAATAACTAGAACCGGCTTAAAAAAGGTCATGAGCGTGTCGCGCCCGCGCATCGAGGGTTCCGTATCCCAAAGCCCGTAAATAACGCCATCTTGTGGTGAAAATTTAGTACTGTATTAACACATAAGACCTTGAGCCCCCCTTCTCTAAAGCATTGAAAATTAAATAGTCTTTTAAAATAGAGGAGACATTTGATGCAATAAAAATTTAAGTGTTTAAGTAATTCTAATTCGTCCAATTACTCCCATTTTTTTTGATGATTTCCTACAGAAAATACATCCGACTTATGCATAATATCTACTTTAACATCTAAATTGATGCTTACCCAATTTTTAGATCCAAGTGGAAAGTTCTAAGTACCTCTGCCTACCCCACTGGGAATGAAGGTGTGAGTGTATGTATGTATGTGTGTATGAGTATGTTAAAATAAGTACCTCTTTATAAATTACTCTAGCAACTAAAATATTTGTAAACCGACTAAATCCTATATCCCAATATTATCCTCATATTATAAGGAAATAATATTTTATACCACATTCATAAGTTTAGGTAGTCGAGTGTAAAAATATGGAAGAGCGCAACATCTCAAAAATATGCCCCAATGCACCTTATTCCATTGTAATAAGAACTTCGTAACATATTTATGAGAGGATTCTTTCGATACATATTTTTGCATTTGAGTTTCCCTGCTAAATCCAGGTATCTCAATTATATAAGTATAACTTGACATATATAAACACAAGATATTGAAAAAAAAAAATATATATAACGAACATAATATAGAATACCTTTTTAAGAGTATCACATAAGCACAAGATCGGTCTGAGTGGAGAGCCTTGGGGGAGGCCTATGTCCAGCAGTGGACGTCTTTCGGCTGACATGATGATGATGATGATGAACTTGACATTATTATGTAAAAAAATTAATCATGTTAGTCCGTCCAGTCGTCATTGAAATTTGATATAAATAACGAATGTACTGAAACAATACAAAGATTATGGTTTTTCCTAAAGCGTTAAGGAAACGAGGTTTACGGAATTTAATTTTAAAAATAACACCCGTTTCATTATTACTCCAGTCATCACACAAAACACGCAAAATTTTGTAACGAAAATGACATCTAAAGGATATCCACAGCAAAAAAAATATGATTAGGTATGAATATTAAGAAATAACGGGGTCAAACTCACATAAATTGATCTACACTTAACTGGCCCGCAAAACTAAGTATCACACTTTTAGAATTACTATTATGTAGTTCCAAACTAAGGTCTAGGCTTGTATCTACTATGGGTGCAAGAAAACGATATAAACACTTATATAGAGAAATAAATACTTATATATTATATAGAAAATATCCAAGACTCATATACTCATGATCAGTAAATCATACAAATATTTGCCCATAACGGGAATGGAACCCAGGACCGCTAGCTTCATTAAACAAATACATAGTATTATAAAACAAAATCTCCGCGTCTGTCTGTATGTATGTTCGCGATGATCTCAAAAACTACTTAGTTTTCATGCGGTTTCCACAATCAGTTAGATAATTTTTCACGGAAGGTTTTTATGTATAAATAATTTTGTTTTATGTACGGGTGTTACTGAAAGCTCACATAAACCGAAGCGAAGCTGGCGTAGGTACTATACTATAATAATCAGGTTTATATTTGTAATATATTTTTTATTTATACAAATTAAAATAAATCGTTAGTAAAAACTTAACACGTTTAATTCGGCATCACCAGTATAGGGTCATTTGTGCGTTGTACATACTTTATGTACCTACTTAATACTTTATGTCCTTAATACTTTATGCACTCGATGTTCTTTAACCTCGAGTGCTAGTTGGGTAAACTATAGTGTCCGAACGAAAATGTTTTTTTGCGGAAACCGAAACTTTTATAGATGTGTTAAAATCGTTGAATATTATGAATAATAATATAAGTTGACCGTTATTTCTAGACATATTAACAATAAACCAGTAGTAAGTCCTGTAGGTGGTATACAATGAAACAAGCCCACTTATAAAAATTGAAAAACGATGTATTCCGAGTTTTAATTTTAACAAATGACAATCAGCCAACCTCTAAATAGGTACTACTAGTAACTTATGAATCTTATGATTATAAGTCATGGTCCTTGTTTTATTTATTTGTCCAATTTAAATAAAAACAATTATGAAGTAGGTTAGTTTTGGCGCGACCGAAAGCTTCGCCACTTTTTGACCAAAACCTTCGGCCGAAACATGTTTTTTATGCCGAAACCAAAACCGAAACCGAAACTTCGTCGGACACTTATAAACTATTTAGTAGGATACTGTGAGCTAGGCGTAACGTAAATGAAATGTAACGTCATTTTGTTCATTCATCGTCAGGAAATAATTTAGTATCATTGGTTTGGCAATGAGATATATTAGGCACGTTGACTTTCTCTACCAAACGGTCCAAATAAAGTAATAAGTGCAAGAAAGTTATAAGAATTAATAAATACACCAATTTTTTGAGTTATTAATTTTATGGGCTTTTGAAGTGTTAACCCAATTATTTTATTTTGAGCTTTCATATTTCGCACTGCTAGATCAAAACAGTAGTAACTCAAAATACAACCGTATTTAAAAATCAACTTTAATACAATTTCTGTGAACTTGAAACAAAACTAGCAAGGATATTGAGTTGATACTGTTTTCATCTAGTAGTGAATAAATAATTGGGTTAACCCTACAAAAGCCCCAGTGAACAAGTATTTAACTATATGGGATACACCATTATAATTATTACTAGCTCCTGCCCGTGATTTTTTACGAGATAAAACGCCCTTTGTGTATACGCGATCTCCATTCAAAATTTTATCCAAATCCGTCCAGCCGTTTCAGCGTAGATGTCATTTATCGCTCTTCTCTCGAGGGACGTACATTTTTCCGTGATAAAGTAGCCTATGTGATAGTCTAGACTATAATCTATCCCTGTGCCAAATGTCATCCAGATCCGTTCAGCCGTTCTGGCGTGATTGAGTAACGTACCCCAACGAAAATAATAAGCACTTTAGTGCGTTGTCATAGTAAACTTCAAACAGAACATCGAATGACACACATGACAATAAATGACATTCACAATGACAAGGTTCTAAGTATGCTCAAATTTTTTATTGGGTGACTGTATATTTAAACTTTCGCATTGATAATACGAGTGTTCGTTATTTTAAAATCACTCAGTATAGTAGTTAAAATTGGATATATTTTTTATCATTACTTACTAAAGTTTACTTTAAAGTTTTCTGTAGAAACCAAAATCAAAATGTCTAATATAATAATGATAATAATGATGATAATAATGATAAATGTCTAATATAACATTAATAATGATAGTTTTAACATTTTGTTCTCTCACTCTTCTTGATATTTAATGTAACCAGAAGATACGAAACATTGAAAAGTTTAATTGTATGTCGAATCAGCCCCCTATTTCATCATACTGACAATGACGACAGGTGACATAACAGTGTACATGGCGCAGGTTATATGAAACCCAGTGATGTATCAGAGTGTTAACTTAGCAATGTATACAGAATAGGCTATTTGACAACATTGAAAATATACTACAAATTGTGGTCATCCTATTAGATAATAGCGTAAAACAATATATTTCACTTTATTTTAAACTAAATCCAGTATACTTTTTTGGAAATTGCACGAAAGAAATTGTAATATTTTTTGAAACCTTATCTGTGGCAGAAACGCTATGAATTGGTTTGCAGCTGTGGTTACATGCTGGTGACGTCACAGGTTAGTAACCACAGATCATAACGGCGTATCTCTTCAAATGATTGTTTATTGTTTACTGACGTGTGACGTCACACTTGTCATATGGCCAGTGCCATGATAGAAACTGCGTTTTTAGCGCGGTTTTGATAATTTAAACTTTAACATAGATTTTTATTGATAATACAGTAGAATTTCAAGGAAATATCGATGTAGTGTGCTTGTTATGTCATAAAGAATCATTTAAAAAGGTTTTCTAAAATTAGTCAAATAGCCTATTGTCACGTGTCATGTGTCATTGTCAAGATGGTGGAATAGGGGGCTGGTCGCCACGTGACAGGCATAGCCTAGTGTGGGACCACCAGCTAACTGTATCGTCTTCAATTTGTATTCCTTTTTAATATATAAATTTTGTTATTATAAAGTATTATTAAAAATATAAATAATGACGTCATGACGAAGCATGTTCCACTAACTAATACTCGTAACCTAGATTGATAGAGACGGTAATTAAAAAACGATTAGGATGAACTTCAAATAACAAGTGTAACAAACAGCAAGCTTTAAAAGCCCAACTGTTGCTAACCAACTTTAAATCGTTATAAATCCTGATCATTCATAATGAATAACTATATGAAAAGCAAGCTTTAAAAACCCGACAGCATTTTTTATACTGTTGTCGATATACATACATATATTAATAATTGTCATTTTGCTATTGTTGTTATTTCAATTTTAACAGTTTAGGTATCCTATGTTAACCGGGATGACGTAAGGATTCTAACGATACCTCACACATCTATATCGGTCAAGGGGTTTAGAAGTTATAGGGGAATAAAGAAACTCACATACATACATACATACATACAAACATGAACCCTGAAAACATTACACTCCTTTTTTGGGGCACTCGTGTAAAAAATGACGAAAGAAACCTAAAGATGATTTTTAATACCTATTCAATAATAACCCACTAGTCGTAGTTCGTCGACTGTTTCTATTTTTTACCGGACTGCCGAAGGAGGAGGGTTATGTGTTTCGCAGCCTATATATGTATGTTTGTTCCTTTGTGGCACTATAAAAACTAAACCCGTTGTCCGATTTTGATGATTTTTATGTCAATCGATTTGTCTGTATCTGGTGAGTGTCACTGAAGATATGACAGTAATCAAAATTCAATATGGCGGCAACCAGATGCCATGCCGGCTTGTTTAATAGACAAATTACATACCAATCGAAAGTATGAAGCCTATAGAATATGCAAACGTTAGGTTGACTATTTTTTTCGCGTCAAACTATTGGGTAGGCAGGTATAAACAGGTAAGTCGGTACTAATAATTTGCACCAAACCGAACGTTTCCATATTCCATAGACTTCATACTTCCGATTAGGGCGTATACAGAAAGAAAGCTGGAAACTTATAAGCGCTTACCGGCGCTTGACAGCGCTGGTAACCCGCGCAGGAAAATATATGAACGCGCGCCGATAAGCGCTTATAACTTGTCGGCACCGTTCAGTACTTATAAGCGCTTATCGGCGCGCGTTCATATATTTTCCTGCGCGGGTTACCAGCGCTGTCAAGCGCCGGTAAGCGCTTATTAGTTTCCAGCTTTCTTTCTGTATACGCCCTTAGTATGTAATTTGTCTATTAAACAAACATTTGCAATTTTAAAAAAAAGTTCATCTTTTTTTTTTAATGATATAAGTACTGGACTGAAATTTTTCAGCCTACCTATTCGCCACATATTTTTTACTTTTCATCGAATAAACAGCCCGGTGCAAATCGTCTCCTATTCTGAGGGCCCAGACAAGATGCACTACGCTAACTAACGTTTCTATTCGATTCGTTTTTAAACCAATCGCGTCACTGGTAGACCTTCGTATCACGTCATCTTCCAGTGACGCGATTGGTTTAAAAACGAATCGAATAGAAACGTTAGTTAGCGTAGTGCATCTTGTCTGAGCCCTCAGATCTTAGTCCACTATATACAAAAAAAATACATTCAAATACCTACATAAATGAATACTTACTGAAATATATATTAATACTTATGCATCATTTAATGCTTATGCTAGTTATGCATCTTATCTATAGGCCATGGTAATCTTTGCCATGATATGCATCTCATGGCCGCAGTTACCTACTATTTTAACGAATCACCTTTCAACGAAAATCATTACGCAGAATTTTCATTTCATCGTAAGGCATTTCTCGCTGCAGAGTTAATTTTTTTTGGTAGTCGCAAGTGTAACCTAACCTACGTATTTAATGATTAATATATCCTGAGAAAAACATGGTTTCAACAGAAAATAGCGTTCGAAATTGGATGAAATGTTAGAATCGATTAAATGAGGCCTTACCCCGCGGTAGACATTGGGCCAATGCATTGAACCAAGGTATATGCATTGTGAATCACGTTTACATTGGCGTATTGATCATTCTGCATTGGCGAGCCTTTGATGTGTACACGAAAAACCGACGCTGGTCGGTTGGCCGGCCAGTGTTGGTGACCAACTACAAATAAGCCAATGGACCCGATTCTACAGTTGCCTCTAAACTTCCTAATTTTATTTAGTTGTCGCTAAAACACTTTGTTATTCTACGAGCAGCTGTCATAATCAAATGACAGCGCTAATTTGAATCTGACGCTTCTTATTTTAGGCGGTCCATTAAATATTGTATTGACATTCTGGAATAGCACTTGTTAAATCTGCCGTCTAAACTATGTCTAAAAATTAGACAATTTAGTTTTAGGCTATTTAAGCGATGTGCACGTAGAATCGGGTCCAATAGCGTAGCAAAGTAGTCTTCCGCACGTTGGCCCAATACCGTGGCCCAACGCATTGGCCCAATGTGTACAGTGGCTATTATGTAAAGATACCGTCAGTGTGACCACACCTTTATTCAGAACAAACTGATCAAAAGGCTAAAGGTTAAATGAAATGGAGCCTTGGATGAGGTCGGTTCGTTATAGGCTAAGAGCACGCGACCTGGATCACATAGCTTTTATTCTATTAGTTTTTGACTGGCTCTTAGATTTGGATTTTAATGCAATGAATGGAAAACCCAGCTAAATTGTTTGGGCGTCGATATATCGCACCTTCAGAACAACAGTGACCTAATTAAAAATTTCAGCTCTCAAACTTCAAGTCATAAATTTATTATTATAGAAACCTAACCCGTAATTTAAAATTTCTCAAATATTTAATATTTCTCAAAAATATACATATTCTAAAAAATAACAAGTTAATTGCATCTTGAATGTATGAGTGCCCAGTTAATAAACAATCATGAAAATAAATTAAAGCATGTAAACTAGGTACCTTAAATACATGTGCCAACACGCTATAGAACTTACTCCTTAGTTTTTACAGTTAAAATAATATTGTGAAGAATTAAATCCCTGAAACAATTGCGACCCTACTTTCAGACCTAATCACTCTAAAACGGTGCAACTGATTTTCATCAAATCTAGCTAGAAACCACCCATATTAAACTAGCTTTCTATTAAAAAAAGTCGCGTCCGAATCAGTCAATCCGTTCGCGACTTACGTTGCTACATACAGATACACGGATACACAAATTAATCTTATTAAGTTAGCAAAATTAAATGAACGAAACACGCAATCTGGTATGACAGTTGATAGTTGGACACTGGAAAAATCCAGACAGAAATAGTCAACCTTTTATATCCACAGACGTAATTAAATGGTTGTCTAGCCCTGACGTACCCACCTTATACCTTGTGTCAAGGTTGTTGCTGAAATAATTTTATTGCGTAGTATTATTAGATTTTAGGGGAAATAATATTTATGAAATGGTTTATGAGGTGTGTTTGATTCATAATTATTAAGTAAAATTAATTTGTCATAATAGTTATTAGAAGTAGATGTATTTTTGCAAATGCAATTTTACGACTTGAGTTTTAAAATAGTTATATCTTCAACTTTGCCAAAGCGTTTTTGGCTTTTTGAAAAGGCAGTCAGTGAATTTCTTTGAGACCGGCAACGCATTCGTGACCCTTCCGGCGTTGCAGATGTTCATAGGCGCTGGTGACCACTTCCCATCCGGTGAGCACTTCCCGTCAGGCCGTCTGCCTGTTTGTTCGTCGATGTCAAAAAAAACCACATATTTGCGCTTAGTAAATATCTATCACGAATAGATGAAATTTTCTTTGATTTTTTTTTCGATTTGGCCAAAACCGTCTCGAGGAATAGATTTTAATACAGCCTCGGCCAAAAGTATTGAGCCCCCCACTTTTTCCTTGTCACTTATAAATATTATTATTATTTTCTAATTTCAAAAATACACAAAGATGTAAAATATAACATGTGTTTGTACATGTGCAAATTATTAGTAGATTATCATTTTGAAGTAACTATTTTCGTGTGAAATCTGAAGCTAGAAAAAATCGGGTTTTACAACAAAATGATAAATTGTTTTTTTTTTCCACCGAATTACGCTTAACGTCAATAAATATGACTTTTTTTCCGATAGATATACAACTTTCTATAATATAAGACATAAATGCACCTTTTAAAGTTTGTTTTTTATCTGAAAAACAAATGGGTGCTCAAGACTTTTGGCCAAGGCTGTATAAGGGAATCTATCTGGCATTCAATTGACAACAATTCATATGTGCCAAGGTAGTAAAATAAAATACCGTTTGTAGATTTTACACTGCTGATTACAGTAAAAATATTTTTGGATTTTTTTATCCAGTAGTTTCTTTTATATTTAGGAAAAACAGTAAAAAAAGTTAGATTGTGAATGTTAGGAATACACTTATAGTGCCCTTAGTCCATTAATTACCATAGGAATTGGAAAAAATATACAACGGTCATGTCAATTTTTTATCAGTCTGACGGATTACTTGATTCTAATGACACGCTTTCGATTCTCGTAATACTATTGTTTTGATATACGCTATTTAAAATAAAAGTGACTAACGGTCTTGTAAAAGCGGATAGCCGCAATCTGCCCAAAGTCGACGTATTTATGTTGTTACAGTTGTTAGGGTTGACAAGTGACATGACATGACAGTCAGTTCTGTTTCTGTTTAAAGTTACATTTTTTATTTTATATCATGCTAAGATCACGACATCAGAATTCTTAACTTTGTATATACGGTCTTTTTAATGACTATTTCTTTAATAAATTGTTAACGACGAATTAAAGTTAAATAAAGAAAAACCGAGAAACACGGGTAGTCTAATTTTTAACCAGCTTATATAAACGCGAAAAAACAAAAATGTTTTTTTTTTGAAATGTTGTCAATTGATGCATCTTAAAAATAGTGACGTCATCCAAATATACATGCAAAATAAATTAATAAAATCAAATTACTGCATCACATACAAATAAATAAATAAATAAATAATAAAAAAATATCAGGGGACAATCTCACTCATATTGACCTAGGCCCAAACTAAGCTAACTAAGCTAGACTTTACTATGGGTACTAGACATTGATATAAATACTTATTATAGAGAAATACAATTCGTTACTACTTAAGAAAAAACTCGTATCTGATATTTCGAAATGTATGAGTCTGAACTTAATTCTCTTCACGTTTAAGTTCAAAATCATACGTCACGAAATATGAAGGTACGAGGTTTTTGCAAAGCATTGACGATATACTTTACATAGAAAACATCCAAGACTCAGGAACAAATAGTCGCGCTCATCATAAATATCTACCCTTACCGGGATTTGAACTCGGGACCGCTAGCTTCGTAGGCAGGGTCACTACCAACTAGGCTAACGTTTCGTCAATAAAATCAGAATCTTAGGACCTGCAGGCCTTTCGCGTAACACACTCGCAATCACAATCGTTTTCATTTTGAAAATCCAAGGCTTGTCTGCATACAAAATGAAACCAATTGTTTTGTTTAGAAGCCGAAAGGGTTGCTGTTCCATCGATCATCGACGAGTAGATAAATTTATCGGTTCTTTGCCTTTTGGCCGAAAAACGTTTGGTCGATTGTATCGTTTCCCAACTGTTTCATTTGCCAACCCACTTTTATTTCTGTAACTGTAAATATTTCAGGATTTTTATAAAAACGAACCTAACCTAACCAAAGAAGTCTACACGAAGGTACAGAAATAAATCCTGAAATATTTACAGTTACAGAAATTAAAGTGGGTTGGCAAATTAAACAGTTGGGAAACGATACATTCGACCAAACGTTTTTCGGCCAAAAGGCAGAGAACCAAATTTATCTGCCATTTAAAGTTGGCTCTCTCCTTGTCTATTTTTAAGTGTAAGAAAGAGAAAGGGCTTAATTTATCTGTCAAATATGCCTTACTTGTCGATTGTGAAACAGGCGGTTAAAATTACCTATTCTGTCGAATAAAATTAAATGCATGTAATTTTTGGTCCATAAAACTCAGTTGTTTTTTTAACCGACTTCAAAAAAAGGAGGAGGTTCTCAATTCGTCGGGTTTTTTTTTTTTTTTTTTTTTTTTTATGTATGTTCCCCGATTACTCGAAGACCACTGGACCGATTTGAAAAATTTTTTCGTTGTTCGAATGGGTATACTTTCTAGTTGGTCCCATTGTCACCACGTCAGGATCTGATGATGGGATCATGGAGAAATCAAGAGAACTCCTCAAATACTATAGGCACACCTATAGCGATTTTGGTATTTTTCACTGTAACTCATGCATTTGCTTTTGAAAAGTACTATATGGTGAAGTGGAACTGATGATGAAGACCACAGATGGCCACCGGAACTCCTTAACGGTACCTATTTCAAGGGTGGCGATAAGATATTTCGATAAAGGAAGTTGAGCGACTATGACGAAGCACATTTAGGTTTAAATATGACTATGACATTCCCGAGGCGTTGTCTGCGGCGAGCTTGAAATGTTCTATAGTTTCTTATTAATGTTTAGAAGTGGAGCTACGTAACAGGATAAATAGGATCACTAAAAAGTATAAAATAAAATAAATGTTTAAAAAAACAAAAAACCGCCTTCAAAAAGCAAAAAATAACTTCTTTAAAATGGTAGGTAAATAGGTCAGTCCAACTGAAGTCGGCGTCCAACAATATTTTAACCAAAAGCAGACTTCAGTTGGACTGACCTATTTACCTACCATTTTAAAGAAGTTATTTTTTGCTTTTTGAAGGCGGTTTTTTGTTTTTTTCGCAAATGTAACTTCAAAACATATGCCTTATCTCAAAATTTTCCATGAAAAACATTTAATTATTTACTTTTCATGTCGGAAGTAGCATTGAGCAGTACGAGTTTCCATGAGGCGTTATCTTTTATTTGCATTTCCATGTGTTATCAGCGTAATAGGGTCACGGTGGTAAATATTGGTTGTCTTACTTAAAAAACATACCATTTCTATAATAACTTGTTTTTTTTAGCATTTAGAAGGCAAACGAGCACACAGGCCACACACTTCTAGATCAAAGCATCAACTCAAAATCCTTGCTAGTTTTGTTTTAAGTTCATACAAGTTGTATTAAAGTTGATTTTAAAATACAGTCGTATTTTGAGTTACTACTGTTTTGATCTAGCAGTGCGTCATTTGAAGCGGGTGTTCCTCGGAGTTCTTAATAACATTTGTCATAACATAACGCAACGTTTGTTCGAATTATCGTTCGTCCTAAACTGGTTTTTAGTTGAGTTTGTTTTCCAAAAATACCTGCGGTTAGGTTAGGTTACTAAGGGCTCAGACTTGACTTCTGTACCCTTACCATGAGTTACAATTACCTACTCGCTAGCGAGTGGAATGCTCTGTCCCTCGCAGACCTCGCAGTATCTTATAGAGAGCGAGGGACAGAGCATTCGACTCGCTACTAAGTACGGTAATTGTAACTCATGGTAAGGGTTTGTTTAGTCCACCAGAGATATACTCTTTAAGGCCGAGCCACACCGGATGCGTGACGTGCACGTGCGCGTGCGCGTTCGCTTTCCACTGCGTTGTATAGTATGAATTCTCATTGCGACAGTCACTATACAACGCAGTGGAAAGCGAACGCGCACGCGCACGTGCACGTCACGCATCCGGTGTGGCTGGGCCTTTAACCAATTGTCAACAATTGTCCTTGCGTGATAGGTATCCATGGACTTATTACTTTATTAAGTTCATGGTGTTTGTCTAAAACTCGACATTGCCGAATACACCTTGTTAAAACAAAAAAAGAAAGCCACTTAGGTACTTTCTCGACTATACATGTATACACAAAAGTGTGCAAGCGCCAATATTATCTATGTAAAGGGACCTTATGGCGGATGGCGCTTCCGCCATTATTAAAGTTGCTCCGATATACATACAACGTCGCGTGACGTAGTGCGGCGTAAGCGCCTTCCGCCATAAGGTCCCTTTACATACATAACGTCACATATAACAATGCAAAAATGCTAGTGCGCAAAATGCAAAACAAAAAGTGAAAACCATCGAAACACGTCAATATTAGTCAGCCAAGTTAGGATAGCACTTATAATATTGGCGGGAGATAGCCCGGCGTACAAATATTGACGGAGCTATCCACCTGCCAAGTGAGACATTTCGGTGGTTTATCGAGGAACTGGGTCACGCGGAGTAGTGTCACTAATGTTGTTATCTCTTTCGATTATGGGACGACGTTATTTGCGAGCGAAGAATATGTTTTTAAGGGGAAATGGGTGGAAAGACCGGTCTGAGTGGAGAGCCTTGGGGGAGGCCTATGTCCAGCAGTGGACGTCTTTCGGCTGACATGATGATGATGATGGGTGGAAAGAACGAACGCTACATATTATTTATTTATAAATAATTCTAAAATATACGACTAAAAAAAAACGACCGCGCTCACTCAACCGGTTAAGCTACCTGATTGAAAATACACGCCCTTAAATGTTGTTTGTACGCTCCGCAGCGACATCTTAAATTCGCTGGTTATAAAACGCCCGTCATCCGTCGAGTTCAGGAGCGAGTTGTTTGAGAGAATCACCTAGTGGTGAAAGAGCTCCAAGGCTTTTAAAATCTTATTCTTATATCCATATTCCATAAGTATGCATCTAAATATATTAAAGAAGAAACTGACTGAGTGACAGACATAATTAGGTATATCAACGCACAACCCAAATCGCTAGACCTATACTTCGTTCGGATAGGTATTTAACTAAATGTAAACAAAAAAGGCACGTGACATAGTTGGTTAGCCAATAGAAGCACTGATACGTCAAAGCTCGAACAAACAGTTTTGATAGGCTATTCAACAGAGCCACGTGGGGAGCCAAGTATAGGGACTTGTGGAAGGAATATTCCTTGGATGTCCTAGGAATGCACTAAGAAGGGATTTTTGGAAAATCATCCCCTAAGGGGTTAAAATTGTGGGAGGAGTGGAAACTAATTCTACCTGTCCTCTAGTACTTAATATTATAAATGCAAAAGTAACTCTGTTTGTTCGTTACGCTTTCATGGATAAAACCCTGGACCGATTTCGATAAAATTTGGTATGGAGATAGCTTAAACCCAATGAAGTACACACCTAGTGTACTTTTTACCGCTAGTAGCGTTAATGGACTTCTACGCGAACGGAGTCTCGGATAACAGCCAGTATATAAAAAAACCGGCCAAGTGCGAGTCGGACTCGCGCACTAAGGGTTCCGTTCCATTATCAAGCAAAAAACGGAAAAAAATCACGTTTGTTGTATGGGAGCCCCACTTAAATATTTATTTTATTTTGTTTTTTTGTAGTTGTTGTTATAGCGGCAACAGAAATACATCAGCTGTGAAAATTTCAACTGTCTATCACAGTTCATGAGACCTGCCTGGTGACAGACAGACAGACGGACAGTGGAGTGTTAGTAATAGGGACGGGACGCTTTGGGTACGGAACTCTAAAAAGGGTTTAAGAGCTAATCTGATGTTCCTTTGATATTTAATGCTTCGAACATTAAAATCGCTTTCATATTAGAACCCTCAGTGCGCGATTCGCAAGGAAATTCCCAAACAAAGAACGGGAAACGAACCCCTCCGTCCTCTAGGATCCTTTGATAGGATCCATTAAAGGGCTTTTTGTACATTCAAATCCATTAATGGAGTAGAGTGCTTTAATGAATACTTAAATCCATTTGGATTCGTTTCCACTTTTTAATACTCTGGAATCCATCAATGGATTCTGTTGCACTCTTAATTACATCGATCCATGAATGGATTTTATTAAACTTTTAATACACTTGATTCCATCAATTGATGGATAGTCCTGGACATTTAGTATCCATTGATGGATCCCGGTATATAAAAAGTTCAATAGAATCCATTAATGGATCTTTGTACACTTCATAGTATATTTAAATCCATTGATGGATCCCAGCGTATTAAAAAGTGTAAATCACTCCAAATAGTTTTTATCTACATCCATATCATAACTTCCCTACAATATGTTCAAAAGCGATAAGCAAATCGCCTATATTAAGAAACCTGTATCTGTGGTTGCATCTTAATGTTTACATTAAAGCATAGTGCATTGTAATGTTTACATTAAAGCGTCGGTACCTAAACATTAAAGTATCGGTAATACTGTACCACTTACTTGAAAATGCAAGCATATCTGTACATTATAAATAAAGTTTTTTTTTTAAGCTTTCGTGCTACAAACAAGTTAACAGTAACACTACCTAACTTAATAAAAATACAGGCCATATCTGAACATATTATAGAAAACTTATGATATCATCATCATCATCATCATGTCAGCCGAAAGACGTCCACTGCTGGACATAAGCCTCCCCCAAGGCTCTCCACTCAGACCGATACCCAACTAACTAGGTAACTTATGATATGCATGTGGATAAAGTTATGTATGCGGCTATACATAATTAGGCATTAAAGCACGAGTGTTCTCATGTTATGCACCAGCCACATAAACTACTATAAGTGCACATTAAAGCCCACTCACTCCATTAATGGATTTTAATGAATAAAAAGTCCACTTGACCCCATTAATGGATCCTGTCAATGGATCCTAGTGGACGGGGGGAACGAACCGTACACAGATCTAGTTGCGAATAAATTAATAATGGTTTTATTCTTTTTTTTAAAGGACTAGGCAATTGAATTGATTTGTCATACCAAGGCGTTTGCATGTCGCTTGCGTAATAAGACGAGTGTTTATGATGTAAGGGTCGGCGACCGCACAGATGGCGCTTACATCATTTCTTAAATTACAATAGATTGGGACTTAAACTAATGGGCTACTAGAACTTTGTACAAAAAATATTTTGAGCTCTTTTTAACCGTAACAAAAATATGTTGCCCATTTTGAGCCATTTTCCGACCTTAAATTGCGCTTTTTTTTATTTAAATTATTGAATTGATGTTGTATTTAAATTTATAAGCTGTCGCCATAAAAAGTACAAGACAAGTTATCCTCGCAGAAAGTTTCGTCCTCGTAGATTACGATGAGCGTTATTCCCTCGGGAACTTTTAATTTTTCCGGAATAAAAACTATCCTATGGCCTATTCCAGACCTAACCTACAATGTGTGCCAAGTTTCACCCCGATCCGTTTAGTAGTTGAAGCGTGATTGGGTAACAAACATCCAAACATACAAACTTTCTCATTTATAATATTAGTAAGAAGTAAGCTATATTCAGTGTAGTATCTGTGTTCAGTTGCCTTCCTTTTTTATTTTTTGTTCAAATTATCTTGACCGATTTTTGTACCTATTTTACTCAGTTTTCATATTAAAAAATGTATTTAATTTATTTATCTTACTTGTGAATCTACTACTATTTATTATATTCTTTAATTAAACACTGTCTCTTCGTTCGTGTGTCACGTTGGCGCCACTGAAAACCAGCGTCGCGGTTTATGCTGTGACATAGTGCTGAGTGGTGTCAATTTCGACGTCACAGAATCACCCATGGCAACATTATTCTTTCCTTCTATATTGTTTTTGTTTTTATTTTTGTGTTGCCATCCTTTTTTTTTTTAAATTATGTTTTTCTCTGTTCAGTTTTTTTTCTCTATATAAGTATTTATATCGTTGTCTAGTACCCATAGTACAAGCCTAGAGCTTAGTTTGGGACTAGGTCAATTTGTGTGAGATCGTCCCTTGATATTATTTATAATAATCACCACTATAAAAAGAACACCCCCTCTAGCAGGTCCGCTCGCGGCATGGTCCCCATGACACTGGCTGCATTACCTCTCTGGATAGCTAGCCCAATCCTTTGGGAGAGGTAAGCACCAGCTCTAAGATCTCCAGAGGAATCTATGAGCCGGGATGACAGGGCTTTAATAAAGCTTTTCATATCAGCTGACCAAGGTCCCATGGTCTCCACTGCAAGCGCCACAAATTCGTAATTATTTAATAATGACGAATATTTGCGGCGCTTGAGGGTTTGGGCCTGATCAGCTGCTGCACCGGCCCGATTGCGGGTTGACTGGATGTGGGAAAGGGCGAATGTGTCAAATAGCTAGAAATGTTGTTTTTTTTCGGACTCGCGTATTCAGAACTCGTGCACACATTTAACTGTCTGTTTGTTTACACATATTATTATGCAAATATGTCTTCAAACTGATTTAGAATAACTTTCTCATTGCCATATTACTAATAATTATTATGTTTTCATATTTGTTGTTTATTTCGGTTAAACACGTTTTTTTAATAAAAATGTATGAGTACGTGCACCATTCAGACTTTGCACCGGAACTAAAAAAAAGTGATGTTGCAAGATGACCTCGCTTTTATAGGTACCTTCTCGCTTTACTTGTTAGACAATTTAGTATGATACTTTACACCTGATGTTAAAGCGACAAGGTAACAAAATATAGCAAGTCACCTATCACTGTGTGAGTGCTTTCCCGTCCGACTGGGGTTCGAATTTCAAATCAAAAACCTGTTATTATTACCCACTTGTATACATTCGTTCACTCATTCAATCCATTCGTGCCAGCTCTTGTGAATCGACCTGTACGTCGGTTTCGGGTGCTTTTGGTTTGGGCCTTATCCAGTACAGTCAAGGACTTGGCCACTATGGAACCCTGTCGCATAACGTTAATCATTCATTTAAGCGTAATTTCTGTCATGTGGTTTGACGCTGTCATTATGACAGGGTTCCATAGTGGCACAACAATTAAAGTCCTTGACTGTACATCGCGAAGCTGATCACTGGTAAGGATCATTCTCATACTTTTACCTGATTGCCGAAGGAGGTGGGTAATGTGTTTATCAGCCTATTATATGTTTGTATGTATGTTTGTTCCTTTGTGGCGCTCTAAAAACAAAACGCGTGGACCGATTTTGATTCTTATGTAGTCTTATCCTCGTAAGGCCCACCATACTAAAATCAGACAGTTTTTTGTGAGTGGGACTTTGAATCTACCATCAAGGCAATAAAGTTCAATTACGTTTGTTCGATAATGCCATTTACAGTTTATGAAGATAGGAAAATAAACTTTATTCTTATTGCAATACAGTTCAAATTCAATTGCCTTGGTAACGTACAGCCTATTGCACACTGGGCTTGACGAGGTTATTATAATCTTGTGAATGTCACTAAAGATATGACAGTAATCAAATTTCAATATGGCGGCGACTAGACCTTATTGTAAAAAAGAAAAAAAAAGTCGAGGAGCTATGACAATTCCGTTTGTTTACTTACAGTAAATTCCAAAGTTCTTAATGAAATAGGTGATTGGTAATAGTACATTATTGCCTAGGCATGGAAGTAGGCAATTGCGGGCGGAGTATTGGTTTAAACGGACGAGCTTGCGAGTCCATTTAAAAATACGAAGCCCGCAATTGCTGTTCCTGCCGAGGCAAATATAGTGCTTTTCTCAAAAATCGCAAAAAAAAAATTGTGTTGGAGTCAAATCTTCATCGCTTGAACTAATTTTTTGAATTGCATACAAACAGCAACTTCATGTGAAAAAACCATCACTCCTTACCGCCTTTTTGTTTATGACAAGGAGAAACGCAATTCTTGTTTAAAAAAAAACATAAGCTATTCCAGGTACAAATAAAAAAGTTATGTTGTTATTTTATTATGGCCCTTTTCACTTTTTAAAAAGTTACAAGGTAGATAGTAATGGAATTTGTATGCAACATTGCGGGCTTGTGTAGCGAGCACGCAATGTTTTTTTTTTTTTAATTTGAGAACTGTCAGTAAACTATGTACTTCGCGTCTCAATGTGTAGATAGGGATGTCAACATTTACGGACATTTTTGAGAAAAATTGATTACTTGATTTTTATGTTTTCCATAACATTTGCTGTGTTAGCCATAATTATGTCATATATTGTTTATTTTGTTACTTAACTCGACATGAAATTACATAATAAGGAGGTTTATGACCAAAATAAATTACTGTATATACAGATTTTGACGACGTGGTTAGCCTGTTTAGGAGGAGTGACCCTGCCTCCTTAGCTAGCGGTCTCGGGTTCGATTCCCGGTTACGGTAAATATAGCAGTTTATATCGTTATGATACATAACTGCTACTGAAAGCGTTCTTTGATGTTCGCATAGTAAATGCCGACGCTTCCTCATGCAACAACCGCACCTGGCAAAAAACAGCACAGAAACATAGCCGAGAGAAACATTTAAAATATGATCGAGCTGCTGAGAGGACCTAAGAGCTTCCTTTACGCCTCTGGTCATCTCTTGCGATGGAGCCCTTGAGTTTTAATATATCAGCTTTTAAAAAAAAACAGCCTCGAAATTAAATGAAAAATGGCAAACCATATTCACAAATAACCTATTGGCTTAAAGTAATGGTGGAAAGGGGTTTGGGTAAGAGTGTTGTCATTTGTAAAATTCATACATTTGCAAGGTGAGCGGCCATTCGTAAAAGTGGTAAATTATGATAGAATTATTAAAAATAAACATATTTTGTTATGTATTGTTATACTCTTAAGTGCATCGGAGCCGAGATATTAAAATATTTATACTTGGGCGTACTTTTGTAGGTACTAAAAACTGAATACTTAAATCTTTAAAATCTCCGCTCCGATATTATTTAACGCCATAAATTATATATATTATTATCTATGTGTAATTAGAGGTCCTCTAAATAACTATGTAAACATCAGCGGCCGCTGAAAAAAATAATGACAATATTCTTCAAACAAATTTACCCAATACGCTTCAGTCATAAGAGCTGTTCCCATCAGAGTGAGGGGAACAAGAAGACACATCAGGGCATTCGAATGCGAAGATGGGGCCGGAATTCACTAATGATCTTTCTAATCATAATATTGCCTTAACTACACATTAGTCTCAACATTAATTTTGTTTTTAATATACGTAATTGTTTTTATGTTTCAATCAATATATAACTTGCTACTTACAATCACCAAATATTTTGTGCACTTTTTAATGTAATGATTTTTAAATCCACGTTGAAATTTATTTTTTATAATATTATCAATAAATTGTATTCGATTTACTGCTATGGGTCTTTTATAACGTTATAATAATAGCGCTATAGCGCTAGAATAGCGATATAATGATTACGTTATAGTAAAATAGCGATTTAGAAGGTCTGCTGACACCTTAGTGATATATGGAACGCGCTAACAAAAGGTTTGAAGCCAGTCTAAACATAGACATTCGAAGGTCAGTTTTTGTTCAGACTAGATCAATCTTATTGAATGAATGGATAATGGAGGTATAGCGTGTGGTCAGGCTTTACATAGATCTTTTCGATAGACTTCGTCCCCGTGGAATAGTTACTTTGGGCTAACGCTAACTTTAACCCGCGACTTTGTTATCGTAGAAGGTTGAAACATTCTTCATTGGTGCTCCGCTCCTATTGGTCTTAGCGTGATGATATATAGCCTATAGCCTTCCTTGATAAATAGGCTATCCAACATTGAAAGAATATTTCAAATCGGGTCGTTCCTAAGATTAGCGCGTTCAAGCAAACAAATAAACTCTTCAGCTTTTATATTATATAATTATATTAGTATAGATTTATTTAAACTTTATTGCACATTACACAAAGTAGGTACAAATGGCGGACTTAATGCCTTAAAGCATTCTCTACCAGTTAACCAATGAGCCAGACTGAAACAATTTATTTATCAATCTAATTAAATTTTTTATTTAGGGTTCCGTGCCCGAAGGAACCCTATTAATATGCCTGCGCTGTCCGTCGGTCCTAACTTTAAAGAGGTGTATCTTTTGAACCGTAGGGTGGTGGAACCAGTAATGGACAAGAACCCAATGATGGAAACTTGATTCTTATTTTGCAGAAGATAAGGGTTATTCATTTGTTTTGCAACAATCAATGTAGGACCGTATGACATTTGAATTAAGAGTGAAGTGTCCATTACGAGTGAAGTATCGTAAAAACGATACAACATACAAGCGTCCAATTTGGTATAAATAAAACGACCTCTGAGGAAAAACTTGGCCGTTTTTGTTTTTGTTTTTTTTTGTACGATTTGTTCAAATCTTAGTTTATAAACTAAACTAAGATTTGAACGAATAAGTTCTGGGACTGGGTGCTTAAATTAACGATTCTCGACTCTATTGTTCAAGCTTCTGTTTTGATTAGGTAGGTATTTATGTCTTATTTCTCTTTGCCTAACGTTTGTCAAATTTAATTTTTCATAATGTTTATTCAATATAATAAACATTTCATTAAATTAAATTTAGTCCAATGGTCGTTTTGTATTATTTACGTTTATTCACAATAAAATATAATTTTATCAAATTATATATGACGCTAAATAATATCTGTACTCAACGCTACTGTCAAATTCGTTAGAGCGTGTTCAGGTATTTTTGAGCACCTTGTATACTTCGATATATTTAATGGTAACTATACATTTAATTATATTTTAGTAAAAAATCGACACCCACACTTGTTAGGCAACAATCGAGAAACAAAAAAATAATGTAGGAGTAATGGACGGACGGAAAAAAAAACTGTCCTAATTCTCATATCCTTGTTAAGGATTACTGTGAAAGTAGAGTTAACTCGTTAGGGGCCAGTTAAAGCAATGTGGGTTGAGAAAGAGTAATGCTCTAGTGGGTTTAACAAACTTAAGACTCGAACAGACTGCCAGCGGGACGGTAGCGGGGCGTGATGAGTGAGTGATGCGGGCGGGACGCCTGGTCACACAGAGCAAGCGCGCATCGCGCTGGCCTCGCGCCATCAACCCGCCAGGATCGCGCCATCAACCCGCCAGCATCGCGCGCGCGTCCCGCCCGCATCGCGCTCTCCCGCTCGCTCTCTGGGGTTTGGTCATTCGTTTCGCGCTGCGCTGTCTGACGTGACAGTGACTGGTCGCGCCGCGCGCCCGTCACGGTCGCGCGGCCTGCGCGCGGCGGGACGCGATGCCGACGGGGCGCAGCCTGTTTGACCACGCTAGCGGTTTGTATGGAAATATCACGCGGCGCGCCCGTCGCGCGCAGGCCGCGCGCCCGCGACGGTGCAGTCTGGCCGAGCCTTTAGAGTGGAATTAGATTGAGAATTCTACTCGGTAAAGTCATATTACTTTTGACAGGAGTAAAATACATACATACATAAACTCACGCCTTCGTTCCTAGAGTGGGGTAGGGTAGGCAGAGCTAAAGAATTACCTACAACTCTAAAATAGTAGTTTTCACAATCGTGTTATAATCAGAGATCGGACAAATGGGCGTCACTACTCGCAATAATGTGGACATGACTCCAAAGATTTTAATCAAACAAATAAAATTACATTAATTGATTTCGTACCTGAACTTTAATTTTGATCCTTTGCAGGACAGTAATAAATAAATAATACAAAGACGTGAATGTGGCCATTAATATTATATTAATCTACTTAAGTTTGCTCCATTAACATCCGTGGATTGCGAAAGGAGCTATACCTCATAAGTTTATTTTATCCGTGAAAAGAAATAAACTATCCACGCAAAAATTATAAAAAAAACTGTTTATTTGCTTTAATTTAATCTACAAAATAAGTCTTTGTATTATTTATTTATTACTGCCTTGCAAAGGATCAGAATTATTTTAATGTAGTTTAATTTGTTTAATTATTTGGAGTCATGTCCACATTATTACGAGTAATGACGCCCATTTGTCCAGTCTCTGGTTATAATAGAGAGCTTTTTAGCCGAGTTCCGTGTTTAGGCCACGAAGTTTGCTGAGTGGCCTAAGTAAGGTATGAGATTAAAAAGCTTGAATATGACACTATTGTGAACAATACTTTTTGTACGAGTTCATTAAAATTAATAATTTAAGTGGTTAGTTTTTATTTAAAAAAATTAAACTTAGCTTTGGAAAGAAAAGTTATCACACCACCGGCGTCTGTAATGTTGCAGTACTGTGCTGTGATTGGCTAAATACTAGCCAATCACAAAGCGTAGTTTTTTTTTATGCCAGCAGCAAGTTTAAGTAGATTTTTGACGGATGACGCGACGCTGCTAGGTTCCGAAACGCCATAGATTGGCAATTTTGTATCGGATCGAGTCTCCTTAAACAAGGACACATACTTATTATTGAAATATGAAATTCAATTTTCAATTTTTTCGGTTGTCTAGAGCGTATCGAAACAGTTATTTCGGTTGTTTCGGAAGTAACATAGACTATTCAACGATGAAAATAGTGACGTTGCAGTATTCTCTATGAAGTCTTTATACCTACACAGATTTTAATCGACTATTACAAAAACTTGTTTATCATTCTGTTACCAAATTTTTACACAATTAGTCCAAGATGAGTGAGTAAAATAGAGTTTTAATAAAAATTTGGCGGGAGTTCTTTTGTGTTTTTATTTATCATTTAAAGTTTGCTTTGGGACCTGAGACCTATAGACATTTCTAATCTCTAGACTACATTCTAAAGGCTGCAAATTCTTTACCGATCAACGGACCAAGATGGAATATCTCTATGCTAGTAAGAGAAAGAAAACAAATGCGCAATACCAGGCAATGAATTGCAAAAAATAATAATTAGCGGAAGCTACTAAGCCTTTAGTCCGTTTTGGTAATTAAGTTTTCGTAATTGGCTACGAAAGCGGTTTTTTTCTGTTTCGTAGTTAATTATGAAAAAAGAATTTAACACTTTGAAGTTTAAATAAGTAAGGGTATTTAAAGAACGCTAAATACAACTGACAGAGCTAATCTTACTTAATCTAATGTATAAAATTCTCGTGTCACAGTGTTTGTAACAAAACTCCTCTGAAACGGAATTGGCCGATTCTTATGACATTTCTGTGTATATTCAGTAGGTCTGAGAATAGGACGTAAAGTATATTTCATACGGTTTGTATGAAAAAAAAAACACACCCGGGCGACGCCGGGCGCGGACAGCTAGTATTATATGTAAATGAGAAAGTTTGTATGTTTGGATGTTTGTTACTCAATCACGCTTCACCCACTGAACGGATCGGGATGAAACTTGGCACACTTATAGGTTAGGTCCTGGGATAGGACATAAGATAGTTTTTATCCCGGAAAATTTAATGGTTCCCGAGGTAATAACGATAATCGAAATCTACGCGGACGAAGTCGCGGGAAGAAGCTAGTAAAATATAAAGCTAGTAGTAGTAGTAGGTACTATAATAAAGGTATTTTTTTCCAGCAATTACTACGTGATACAGCGGCCGTCCGACGAGCCGATCCGCGGGTTGAAACCTTTCGAAGTGTACTGGAATGTTCCCAGCATGCAGTGCCGGTCGAAGAAAGTGCTCTTCGAGTCGCTGTACCAGCGGTATGGCATCCTGCAGAACAAGAACGATAGCTTTAGAGGAGAACAGGTGAGTTATTAGCTCGTTTTGTGTATCCTGAGGTCCATTGTACTAAAATTAGTACAAAACCTTCTTCTTTTGTCAACCTAAACCACTGCTGAGTGAAGGTATACTTCAAATCGCGCCATTTTCCTCTGTTCTGAGCCACCGTCATCCACCTCGTCCCTGCGGCGTTGGTGATGTCGTCCGCCCAACGTGCCCTTTGTCGGCCGACGTTTCTGTGGCCACTCCGATACCTTTCTGTTCCACCTGTAAGTCCCAGTTCTCGCAAAGTGACCTGCCCATTCCCCTTTTTTGCGAGTAATTATGCGATGTCGGTGGCTTTTGTTTGACTCCGAATGTCGATATTACAAAATACGGCCATTCAAATAAACATCTAGTGCAAAGGAAGTAAAGTGGAATTTCTTTTGTTTTTATGACTAATGATCAAATTAGGATGTTGACTTTATTTCATTCGCAATAGATTTATATTCCATTGACAAGTTTCGTTGTGTGGTGGGCCTTAGGTGGTATTTTAAAACGAATGCTATAAAGTTCTATTAAGTTTTTAATAGGGAATATGTATGGATTTAAATCGCATTTCTGAACAAAATATGAAAATACAGTAAAAGAGATCACCAAAAATGAAGTTAAAATTATAATCGAATAAATACGGATGATACAAGCATTTTAAACTACTAACTGACTGTGACGTCACAGGTCGGCGATATAAACTCCATATTAAATTCTGTTTTACTAATAAGAGATAGGAACAAATCATTGTTGGCTTATATCTTGGTTATTTTTATAGCTATTCAAAAACAATTCTCAACTGTTTGTTACATGAGTCAGCTTTTTTTGAAGCTGTGAAAAAAAACATGAATATTCAATATATTTGGGAGAAACTTTTGCTGCCGTGTGTACTTATTGTTTGTGATTGTGTCACCTTCCGTGCTCAGCTGTCACCGAGCGGTCCCAACTAGGGTTGCCAACGATTTATTGGGCAAATATAGTATTTTACTGGCCAAGATGTAAATAATTAGTACACTGAAAGAAAATATAAAAATGAAAGAAAAACCTATTAAAAAAAATGTAAGGTATCGTTCATCTTTACATAGTATGAAACAAAGTCCTTCCCGTATCTGTCCCTCTGTGTGTACAGTCAAGGACTTTAATTGTTATGCCACTATGGAACCCTGTCGCATAACGTTAATCTGTCATTTAAGCGTAATTTCCGTCATGTGGTTTGACGCTGTCATTATGACAGGGTTCCATAGTGGCATAACAATTAAAGTCCTTGACTGTACGCTAATACGCTTAGATATTTGTAACTGCGCGCGCAATGGATTTTAATGTAGTTCTCACCATTAGTTAGATAATTTTTCACGGAAGGTTTTTATGTATAATAAATTCTGGTTTATTTACGGGTGTTACTCAAAACTCACACACAAACTTACTCACTCGCAAAATTCCAATACCGAAGCGAAGCGAGGGCGTGTCGTTAATTATAATACACCAAATTTACTTCGTACTAAGGAGTGACCGAAATATAGTATTTTTGCGTACTATATATTTGTTCAACAGTATATTATTATACGGAAACAAAATATAGTACAATACTATATATATTTGTACGGTTGGCAACCCTAGTCCCATCGGAAGACAAAACACTGTAGAACAATATAGCTTCAATCGTCAAGTGGGACTAGCGTTGAAAAAGTCCGGATAAAAACCCGTTTTTTTCCAAACAACTCGTTTGTTTCGGATTTCTGTAGAAAAAAAAAGAAATATTTCTACTCTTATTTTAATCAACAATACAAATGGGCAACATCGACGACATGGAGGCAGAAACAATTGAAATAGGGCCACCTCCAGAGAGTGACGGTGATCGACTATGAATAAATTGTCATTTCATTATTCATTTGTTATTTTTCCTAAAAAACGAAAAAACCCAAATAAAACGGAAAATACGAAGTTTTCTAAAAATTTTTTTTTCCGGAATTTTACAACTCTAAGAGCCGTATTAATAAACACATCTTGACCGAGATTCCCGTCTCAAGATACGTCAAAATAAATGTCAACCCATAGAAAACTGTCAATTTTGACATATCTTGAGATGAGCATTAGAGTTGAGATCAGTTTATTAATACAGCCATAATTGGGACTTGATAGTTTGGTCTTGATAAGCAGATTACGACTGTGCAAATAGAAAGAAAGAAAGAAATAAGTAGCGGTAATTCACAACAACGCAAAGAAGTAAAACCTATAAATAAAATTACATAAAGTTAAACATTTGTTGTGAAACGGTCCACCGGCTGATAAGCCAGCGCAGAGTCTCTATTTTACGACGTTAAACAATATTGCTTTTGATATGATTTAATATGGTTTTTTATGCCGCCATTATGGTCAAGTACCTAAATAATAGCTATCGTAACGTTGACAGCAACATTACGATGAAAAGCAATATGATTTTACCGAGTGGAATATAGACGCAGACATATAGAAAATAGAGATATAGAACATAGACGACATAGAATATAGAATATAGAGGACAAGCATGAAAGTCGTATAAATGCAGTTGAAATGCGCTCTTTGCGTAGTATGTCTGGTGTGAAACTGATTGATAGAGTAAGGAATGAAAAGGGCATGCTTCAATGGTTCGGTCGTTTGGAAAGGATGGATGAAAGAAGATTGACGAAAGAGATATACAGAGCGAAAGTGAGTGGGAGGGTCGGAAGGGGCCGGCCTAGGCGTACTTTTTAGAATCAAATCGGAGAAATACTGGAAAAGGGCGGGATCTTAAGTACCCGAAACCGACGTGCATGCAAGACTCGATGTATGAATGTGCAAGAAGCGAAAGAGATTTGTCAGGATCGTAGCAGGTGGAAAGAAGTGGTCTCTGCCTACCCCTCTGGGAAACAGGCGTGATTTAATGTATATATGTATGTATGAATATAGACGCAACTACTTTTGACGATTCCCAGAAATCACTCCAAGATCTTTGCTTTACATACATACATACCTTCACGCCTGTCATCCCAGAGAGGGGTAGGCAGAGCGACAGAATTACCTACAACTCTAAAAACTTGTTGATAATTCTGTAACCACATTTTGCACAATTAGGGTGACGGCACCAATGATGGACACGTTTAGCTGACAGGCACTTCACTCTTAATTCTAATTTCATAAGGTCCTGAATTGATTGTTGCAAAACAAATGAATAACCCTTATCTTCTGTAAAATAAGAATCTTGTGTCCATTATTGTTGCCTTGTCCATTACTGGTTCCATCAACCTAGGCTAGGGCAACCAGCGTACTAGTGACAGGTTGTAAACCTATTGATTTATAAATGCCTATTATTTACAGATAGTCATCCTATACGACCCAGGGCTCTTCCCGGCCATCCTGAAGGATGAGAGCAGCGGCAAGCTCAAGTTCCGTAACGGTGGCGTCCCGCAAGAGGGGAACCTGGACGAACACCTCACTGCCTTCAGGTTTACTCTGGACAGCAGCATACCTGATCCTGAGTTTAATGGTATGTTGTATTTTTTGGACATACCAGTGATTAACCGCTGTCATACTTGACATGGTCGCCTTTATGACTGTGGATAAAGCATCCGTCATTCGCTCTAACCTTCCGGATAGAAAGTGACAAATTTTCTGCACTTCTGCTGAAGTTTCTTGCGTCGCTTCTTCTCCGCAATGTTGGTCTTGTCCGAAGCGCTAGTATATTCAGTCCATATTACCGAATTGTAAAAGAGCCCACATGTGACTAATTTACTGAATATATACATAAAATTTTGAATTTTTTTACAAGCTTTTATTTAACTTGCAATATTATGTATGTATGTATGTACGGGACAAATTTTGCAAGTTAAATTTGACCCACTTTCCGGTTTCCGGTGAAGCTGAAACTTTGCATACACCTTTAGTTCTGATGACAATAATATAATATAATAGTACCATCGAGCTGATTTAATGATGGAGATTCAGGGTGGCCATAGGAACTCCTAAATTACACATGATAAACCCATCGTGTTAGGGCTCGATAGAATCGTTTTGACGAGTAGATGACGACTGTGCAAAAAAAGGACAGACGGCAACAAAATCTTGTCTCAAAAATGAAATTTTTGATAGGAACTTAATATAAATACAAGTTTATGTACATCGATATACAAGACCATATATGGGAAATGATGATGAATTCTAGGATGGAACTCGTTGAACCAGTAGAAGCCTATTCACTATAATTATGTCTCTCAAGAAAAATAGACGAAGGAAGCGAAGCACGAAGGAAGTGAGAACGAATGATATCTCGTTTCGCAGGTTTTTAGATGAAGACATATTATTCCAGAGCAAAATACATAGGTAGCAGCATGCTTCGTCAACACGTTTTACATGAGAATGACCATAGCCTCATAAGGCCCAGTGTGCAAAAGGATGTACCTATTATCAAGGCAATTTCATTTGAATTGTATAGCAATGGGGATTAAGTTTATTTTCTTTTCTTAATAAATTGAAAATAGCATTTTCGAACAAATGTAATTGAACTTTATTGTCTTGACGGTAGATTCAAAGTCCCACTGACAAAAAACTGGCTGTTAGTACGGTAATCAAATTTACATAACAGTAACTTTTGTCTGTTATCCGTCTGCGTAGAATTGCTTGTCTGTTACGAAATAACATGTCACTTTAAAAACACAACAATAACAACATTGTTTACAAACAAGTGGAATATTTTAATTGATCTTGCCGCCTCGAACATTGCGCAGTGTCATGACCCGGACGAAATATGAACTAATAAACTTAATGTGTCTTGGACTCGAGCGAGACTGAATTAAAAAAAAAGGTCAAGTGCGACTCGAACTCGCGCACTGAGGGTTCCGTAGGTATTATTATACTCTAATTTTACTCACGCTTGCGCATGTTTTAGTTTATTTTTCTTTAAGGTTTTGTAATATAATCATACTAAATTCGACGCTTGTAAGCATGTTTTACTGTTTTTACGATGCAATAAAAATAAAAACACGTTGATAAAAAACGTTTCTTGTTTGGTGACCGAAAATACCAAAATCGCTATAATATGTATAACGCTTATAATATTTGAGGAGGGTTCTCAATTCCTCAGATTAGGGGACTCATCAGATACTGATTTCGTCACCTCAGAGGTGTATAAAAAAAGGCCCACAGTTGACGGAGAAAATGGTGAACAACATACATACAGCCGAAAATAGAACCTCCTCTTTTTGAAGTCTGTTAGAAAGATAGAACTCTGACAGATTTGAGTTGTGCTCACTGATTTGAGTTGCGAAATGTTTCATAGATAACGTGTTTTTTACGATTTAGCCACGTTTATTACTTTGTTACATATAATTTTACGTGTTAGTTTTTAGGTCAACAGGTCATAATAATTATTTTCAGAATAACGTGTCTTTAAGATGTGTCTAAAGACTATAGTTTGGTCGTTCTAAGAGGGCTGATTTGTCAGCTGTCAACGAAGTATAAAATATAACCTCAAACCCATATTTTTTACTGAGTTGACAGCTGTCAAATCGGCCCTCTTAAAACGACCAAACTGTAAAGGCCTTATTCTAAGTTGTCTAGCTTTTTTTTATGGCAAGGAGATGGCACGCGAGCACTCAGGTCACCTGGGGCACGTTTTATAAAGCTACAAGTTACAATTTTACAGGTCTAAACTGGCAACACTGCTCAAATGGCCGGTCGTCATTGGTCGAGGTTGTGTCAAATGGAAACTTGTAACCTGTAATTTGTAATTTGTAGCTTTATAAAACAGGCCCCTGGTGGCTCTAGTGATTTTGACGTCTACAAGATATCAATTGGCTGTAAAAGTCGCTTAGTAGCAACCCCGATTGCCATGACAACAACATACTCATAAATCAGCAGCATCAATTAAACTCAGCGACAAGGCCGGCGGAATATACCGGGATTGATTCCTGTTTGGACTTTAGCACCGCAATTGATTGCAACACAGTTATGGCACTTTAAGTGTTTGTTTGTTATGGCATTTTAACCCGTGTGGTTGCCGATTTAGAATAGTGCTACTCCATGTCTTCCCGTGGATGTCGTAAGAGGCGACTAAGGGAATAAAGTCTGTTCATTCTTAATTGTCTTATATAGTAAACAACTTTCTAACCTCAAAATGAACCTTTTTTGGCTTAAACAGCTATTGCTTAGCACAGTAAATGCATTAGCCAAGCGATGTCCATAAAGTTTATTTAGTTTACTTTATTAACGATAAAAGAGGTGTTTTAGCCACAAAGGTTCATTTTGAGGTTAGAAAGTTGTTTACTATATAAGACAAGTAAGAATGAACAGACTTTAAAGGCTTGTAGTACTGTTAGGCGATGGGATTGCAACCTATCACTAATACGCTGGTAAACATCTTAGCCTAATTGGGCAAAATGTGGTTACAGAATTATCGACAACTTTTTAGAGTTGTGAGTAATTCTGTAGCTTTGTCTACCCCACTCTGGGACCGAAGGCGTGAGTTTATGTGTAAGTGTGTGTGATTTTGAAGATGGTCTTATCTTATCTTATCTTGTAGGTGGGGTCCTTACGGATACACTTCGACCCTATGGGATCTTTTGTGTAATTACCCCTCTTTTAGCAATTAGACCAATGCAGCCTCCATCCCTTCCAGAAAGCGGATAGTGGAGTGCAGTGGCAGTGCCTTGAAGTCGTTCGTTGAAGATGGTAATAAATTTGTCAAGCTGTATTACACTCGCGGACAAATAATACGGGTCGGAGTGCGTTTTTCATACTAAAGAGGCTACTTCGAAGCCTTGGTTCCTCGCCGGAGGATGCTTGTAGTGAAATCTGATGATGGATACCCCGAGCATCGATACAGGACTTCGAGAGTGCCTAGGATACCCAACTGATTGAATCTGTGGTTAACGCCGGAATCGTGCATGTTCAGGAAAACATCTAAAATTGCAATAAAATGTAAGGAAATCCAAACGCTGACCCAAACTCTCTCGCTGTGATGTTATCTGATTGTGCGATCAGTTAGGTATCTTAAGAACTTTTGACAACCTCTATTGAACCTCGGAGTATCCACCATTAAACCTAACTCAAAACAACACCTGCCGAGGAACCAAGGCTTCGAAATAGCCTCGTTTGTATGAAAAACGCACTCTGACCCGTATTATTTGACCGCGAGTGTAGTATTAGCCGATTCTCAAAGAAGGAGGGTATATGGTGAAAGAGGGTAGAGGGTATATGCACCAGTGTTGGACACTTTAAGCTGACAGGCAAATAATGGACACATAAACCTTAATGTAAAGATCATACGGTTATATATTGATTGTTGCAAAACAAATGAATAACCCTTATCTTCTGTTAAATAAGAATCAAGTGTTTATCATTGGGTCCTTGTCCATGACCATATGGTTTTTTTATGGCAATGAGAAAGCAAATAAGCACGCAGGCCACCTGATGGTAAGTATGATCTGAGACCCATTAGACCTCAATCTCGAGACCTCAATCTTAAGATTGCAATCCTAAGACTGCAAATGTGCTTTACCGATGACGGTTCAATATAGCCTATTTACAGACAGACATACTTACAGACGGATAGACAGACGGTGGAAACTTAGTAATAGGGTCCCTTTGAGTACGGTACCCTAAAAATATGTATGTAAGTACTATCAGCCCAATGTAATCTTGACCCACCGTAGAACTGTGTCAAAGTGACTTTATAAAACAATTTGTTTGACACTTCTTACTACTTGAATGATAATGTCACAGTGTGGTCTATATTGACTGACATAATTATTTTTTCATCACACTTGCTCGTAAATAGTGTCCTAACATGCTAGAAAAATCGACCGTAAATCCAAAATGATACCCGCGGGCCTTTTTTTTTACCATTACGCCCTATCGTGGGTAATAGCTTTTTTTTAAAATATAATACGTGGACTCAAACTATCATAATACGTCAGGACCCCAATTCTTGTGCCATTCGATATGAAGTTTCATTCGAGAGGAAATGTCAGTTGCATACAATTTTCTAAAAATGTCGCATATATAAACTATTGATCTCGACTGTCACTAGAATCGGACTCCTGATCACGTTTGACATTATCCGTGGTAAGTCCGCCGCTAATTTATAAATACTGATTATAAACTGCGTGATTCCAAAATAATAATTAAAAGGGTGTCTTTGTGCACATATTAAAATGTATATATCAATAAAATACATGTCGTCATCACTTCATCAGAAGAAAGGGATAATGCGACTCCAACGGACATCGCCAACGCGACTAAAATTATTAGTGAGAATCGTAAGTTAAAAATAAGATCTTTTGTCTGATTTTATTTAATTTCCTCGCAAATGTGATGAAAAACATTGTATGTTACATGGGTGGTAAAGGAAATACAAAGCTCGAGTCATTAAAGCCCTCAGCCTTCGGCTTCGGGCTTCTAACAGATTCTCGTTTGTATTTCTGTCTTTACCACCCTTAATACACAATGTACTATTAGTCATAATGTGCTTTAGGTCATAATCATCGCAAGTCATGACGTGTTTTTTTAAAGAACCTGTTACTTTTTCAGGATTTTTATAAATCAAACCTAACCTAACCTAGCATTGTCTACACGTTAGATATTTCAGAACTTCTGAAAAGTTTACAGATTCAGCGATATAAAAAATTATGACTATCAAAAATTATGTCAACAATTACATTATGACCAATAAAATTATGGGAAACAAAGGGCTCCCGTCACAGTGACACAGTTCTATGGTGGGTCAGAGTTCCATTGGCCTGGTAGTACCTAGTTAGGCAGTTATTTCGCTTAGGTACGTAATTACTTTATTATTTTGTCCGTTTCTCCTAGAGAACTGTTTATAGTCACAACCTGAAAACTCTCTTTTTACATTTCATTCATTCATTCATACCTTCACGCCCGTCTCCCAATGGGGAAGGTAGAGACTCTGGAACGCCAGATGCACCGGTGTAACGGCCTGGCCACGACATTGCGCGAATTGCGGCGCGGTGAGCGTTTTCTTAATACATTGCACGGTCGAGACGCGCAACGTTCTGCGGTTAGTTGGCATCACACGCAATGTATAAGAAAATCGCTTACCGCGCCGCAATTCGCGCAATGTCGTGGCCAGGCCATAAAGGACGGAATAGAAAAAACAGGGGAAGTGGCATGAGCTTCGCTTAGTATCAAACCAGCGCCTCTATTCTAGGCGGTAAAAACGATATCGTAGATTGCCTGATATGGTATTTTTATGACGTCAGCCGCCATTACTGTCAAGAAAATAAGAGCTATCAAAACGTTGACAATACGATAACAGATCAAATGCGATATTGTTTTTACCGTGTTGAATAGAGGCGCTGTTGTCGCCAATACTCACACTATCGTAAAAACAACACGCCACCATGGAAAATGTTTTTGGTGCGGCTATCGTTTTCACATTCCAATATAGCACAATAAGGCATGCTTCTGGATTTATTACCTTTTTTAGAAATATCGAAATAAGCGATCGCGGCATAAGTATGGTAGGTTGCGCGGAACTCCGCATAACCATGACACACGTTACTTGACACTTCTACTGTTTCTTCTGTTACTAATAAACGTTGCGTAACGGTGGTATAGCTATACAATGTTTTGTCCTTATCCGTCATTGTGACATTTAAATTTGACAGATAAGGAGAAAACATTGTATAGCTATAGCACCGTTACTAAACGTTTATTAGTAAGGGGTAAACATACAACTTTCGCTCCCTCTACATTCATCAACCTCTTCATGCTCGTACGTCGGTTTCGGGTGCTTTTGATTTGGCCCTTATTCAGTACATCGCGAATCTGATCACTCAGTCTCGCTCGCCATACCTCTTCTTTTTTACATTTCCTATCTATCTATCGATTCTCTTGACCTTCAATCAAGTTCAATCCTCTTGCCCACTCATCTTGATAGCGTTATCTCGCTCTTTGTCGAGTGACTCACGAGTAATCGACCTAATGGCTTTGTTCGAGTACTCGATGTTGTAATCTGTTGGTGTAAAATTATCTGCAATCTCAATGCGAAATATTTTGTATGATAGTCTAATGTAAATAAATAATGTAAATATCGGAACATATGAAGGAGCTCAAAAATATCTCAAGAGTCTGATATTTTTAAGCAACTTGTTTGTACCCTTCTACATAATGTATATTCATAATTAGTTAATACTGAAGATAAGAATAAAATATAAAAATATTTGAGTCATTTCATAATTCTTTAGATGTTAGTTAAAATTTAGAGTGCCCAAAAACGCTGTAAAGATGGCCAACACCGGTACTTCTACTCTACTATGGGCTTCTATGATGAGTACAAAGCACGTTACATTATACATCTGACGTTATAGGTCATGTTAGCTACTTTTTTCAAGTGTCAAAAGTTCAAAACGATTGCTTGAACTTGAAATTTGGAGGATTTTGGGTACCCTCGTGGTGCACTAAGAATGGGTTTTCCGAAAGTCCACATCCAACGGGAAGAAATAGGGGGAGTAGCGGGAAACTAATTCTACTTATACGCGTACGAAGTCGCGGGTGACTTCTAGTAAATTTATAATTAAAAAGTACAAATTTTTAATTGTATGGTGATTTAGGTGGATGTGAAAAGCACAAGACCGGTCTAAGTGGAGAGCCTTGGGCGAGGCCTATGTTCAGTAGTGGACGTCTTTCGGCTGACATGATGATGATGATGATGATGATGATGAATTTTTAATAATTTAAAAATCATTAATGTCACAAAAAGAACTAATATTACATTAAATTATTTCTGTTGAACCCGTGTCGATTTCAGGTTATATTAAATATGATTCGCGTAGGTTAGGTTAGGTTAGAGTTCTAACCATCACAAAATAACCTGAAATCAACACGGGTTCAGCAGAAAATACCTTTCTATAAAATGAAAATTCTGCGAAGTGACACGTTCTATATGAAATGAGTGTTGGTGAAACAATCCCTTAAAAACGCTTATACTCGAAAATCTAATTAAAGACCAAAATCTGACAGTTCCCATCTTGATTATTTCGTTATTTGAACATTATTTCATAAAAATATGAATGAGAACTCGTGTAACCAGTAATATTAGGGTAAGTTTTATTGATAAAAATACCTACACTGAAACCAAAATGCAGTGACAGCGAATGTGCGCCCGTTGAGGTTAGGATTTTGGTCTTAAATTAGATTTTCGACTATAGACCGCTAGGACTCCATGGACCAAGGGTCTCGACGCTGAATGTAATAAAGTTATTTAGATAAACAGTGTTGAACTGCGTCTTGTTCCAGGTATCGGGGTGATAGACTTCGAGTCCTGGCGTCCTGTGTTCCGGCAGAACTTCGGAGAGCTGACCCCGTACAAGAACGTATCAATACTGATAGAGAGACGACTGCATCCCTGGTGGACCAGCGGCTGGATTGAAGCTGAGGTACTTTACAAATAATAAATATAATAAATAATAAATAAATATCGCGGGAAACTCTCACTCGAATTGACCTAGTGCCAAACTAAGCTCTAGGGTTGTATGTTGTTGATGATGTATTGTGTGTATCGCCCGGAGATTCTTAGCACCATTATGCAAAAAAAATATCGTTTAATTATAAATATTAGCGATTAGTGTAATATTGGTAGTGACCTTGCCCACATCGCTAGCGGTCGCCGGTACAGTCAAAGAGATGTAACAACTTTTTCACATGCAATAGCATTGTAATAAGGTTCAAATTGGAAACATCTCTTTATAAGTAATCGACTGTGCAGTCACGAGACTTAATTTGGTACCCACCTTAGGTCCAAAGTAAATCTGACATTCTACAACAATTGACATCTCTAATGACATTGACGACTTCAAGCATATTTTTCTTGAAATGGGTCCCAAGTCCTAAATTAACGCTCGTGACCGTACAAGCCTCAGTAAGGGCAAATATTTGTGTGATGGGTAAGATTTATTTCTCAGTCGTTGATATCTTCTTTGTATTTAAGTATTGCCTATATGTAAAAGTTGATATGCATCTCTTTATCAATTTGTTGGATAGGTACATATAATTCGCACCTTCAGAACAATAGTGACCTAATTGAGAAATTTTAAATTTCGAGTTAGGTCTCTATGATAATAAATTTATGACTCAAAGTTTGAAAGCACAAATTTTGAATTAGGTCATTATTGTTCTAAAGGTGCGATATATCGGCGAGGCTTTAGCTTAGTTGGTGATCCTGCGAATCTAGCGGTCCTCGGTTCGATTCTCGTGCGAGTTGGGTTCGTGCTGATTCGATTCGAAGTCGAATTCAAATCGGAATATAATATTACTGGTTGTATGGAACCCTCGGTGCGCGAATCCGACTCGCACTTGACCGGTTTTATATTCATTGACGACTGCCAAAACGGTCTACACATCTGGAAATTTTCGAGCCATACCCGCCAAGTAACGTCAACAAATTCGCTTTCGCAGCCATAATATCATTATGGGTTAGGATGATACATCTGTTGTGATTGCATCAGGAGATTGCATCTAAATATACCGTTCGTTCTAATTTCACCGCGTGGTTGAGTGTTGTAATTGGTTATACGAACGGTGTTATAATGAACAGTATTGACGAGTTCGCTTGATCGAACTGACCCTATTTGACCTCTTTACACGTTTTAGTGGTGGTAGAAAACCTTTGAAGAATGAATCATCCACAAAAAATACAAACAAACGGTCATGCATCATTTTTTTTTAAAACATGGTCCATCGCAACCTTTTAAAAAATCCGTGATCTTCAGTTGGATCATTTCAGTCTTCTTTTTACCCGACTGCCGGAGGGTATTGTGTTTCACAGACAATATATGTATGTTTGTTCCTTTGTGGCGTTCTAGAAACTAAACGCGTAGACCGATTTTGATGATTCTTATGTCAATCGATTTGTCTTAATCTGGTGAGTGTCACTAAAGATATGACAGTGTTTAAAACTCAATATGGCGGCAACTAGACGCCATATTGTAAAAAAGAAAAAGAAAAAAGTCAACGATCTATGACAAATGGGGTATCATTGAATAGGTATTTAAAAATCATATTTAGGTTTCTTTGATCATTTTTCATTTTGAACGATAATTTAAGATTTATACCGATTTAAAGTTGGTTAGCAACAACAGTCGGGTTTTTTAAAGCTTGCTTTTTCATTTAATTATGGTTCCCCTCAGACTATCGAAGGTTGGCAATCACTTCTGCATACTCCTATATATTTCTTGTAAAGAAAAATAAGCTGACCAGCCTTCTGCTCTACTAAGCTAATAAGCATTATCCCAAATTTAATACCCAAAGCAGTTTTAATTATCTTCTGTTTGTAATAAGGTTGATATTGCTACAGGAGTTTTATCTGATATACTGCGTATTGGATTAGCAGGGCAGCCTTAGCCTCGTAAGGCCCACCATACTACAAACAGGGAGTTTTTTGTGAGTGGGACTTTGAATCTACCGTCAAGGCAATAAAATTAAATTACGTTTGTTCGATAATGCCATTTTCAGTTTATGAACATAGGAAAATAAACCTTATTCTTATTGCAACAGAGTTCAAATTAAATTGCCTTGATTATGTACATGACTATTACACATAATCAAGGCAATTTAATTTGAACTGTGTTGCCATGGGAATAATGTTTATTTTTCTATCTTCATAAACTGAAAATGGTATTAATGGGCCTTACGAGTATAAGTAATTTAAAAAAAAGTGCTTTAAAGGGAGAAATTACGCTTTCAATTATTAAAGCTTCTTTTATGGCATGCAGAAGGCAAACGAGCACACAGGACACCTGATGGTAAGTGTGATCTGTGACCCATAGACATTTGCATTCTCAAGACTACAATCTAAAGATTGCAATACTATAAGACCGCAAATACGTTGCCAACCCTGAGGACTAAGATGGAATGGAATGCTAGTAATTTCACCGGTTGTCTTATCCCTACGGAACACAATTAAAAAAACACTGCTGCATGGAGGTAAGTTAACGTGGCAGTAATCCAGAAAGACCTTGCTGAAGGTCCTACCACCACTATAATACAATAAAAACAACTAATATAATAACAATTTTAATAAAGGCCATGTTTATGAACAGTGCAGTGGAGTGTTAAAGTAATCAACGTAATTGACGTAACAATTAACATAGATTTCGTAATGGATGTGCGCTGCACTTCGCCGTCTAAAGAGCTGGGCATTCACAGACGCGCCGTTTGTCTCGGCGACAGATGGATTGTATACAACTAGATGGGCGTAATATTTTGACCACATATTCACGGGCCCGCCACGTAGCCAGAGAGAGAACGCATTCACGAGGACGCCATTTGGCTTGGCGCGGAGGCGTGGCGTGTTCGATCGTTGAATTTCGCCATTGACGATAGTTCCATTTCGGGTTAGGCGTTGGCGCGTCGCGCTGGATTTACGTCCATTTGGAAATCCAACGGAACGCGTCAAGTACTTTTAAACAGTTTTGATTTTGGCGCGGCCCTGCTCTATTCGGCTTGTTGGAATGATCGAGAATGCCCAGCATAAATGGAGTTACTTGGGGCTTTCAATTCGTTGTCGAAGTATTATCCTGCATACGAAAGTTGTCCCTCGTTGATACGTAAGACAGACTGACGTACCTATCGCTACTTTTGGGTAACATATTGGCAGTTTGCTGCTTTGTTGAAGACACCGTTATGTTATTCTCAACTTAGCTCACTTTTACACTCGTCAAACAAGTTATTAACCAGGTTATCCGCAGGACATGTGAATGGAATAAGACAGACAAAATAGAGCTAATTGTCCCATACAAAAAGACAGATCGCACATAAAAAAAAAAGAAATCAGTTGAAAAAATTTAGTGCGTCGATCTGGCTTTCCATCAAGTACTTTCAAACGCTAACAGTTTTGATTTTGGCGCGGCCCTGCTCTATTCGGCTTGTTCGAATGGTCGAGAATGCCCAGCATAAATGGAGCTACTTGGGGTTTTCAATTCGACAAGACTGACGTACCTATCGCTACTTTTGGGTAACATATTGTCAGTTTGCTGCTTTGTTGAAGACACCGTTATGTTATTCTTAACTTAGCTCACTTTTACACTCGTCAAAAAAGTTATTAACCAGGTTATCCGCAGGACATGTGAATGGAATAAGACAGACAAAATAGAGCTAATTGTCCCATAGAAAAAGACAGATCGCACATTAAAAAAAAAAACTGTTTAAGTTACCCGTTGTCCAGTCAGAGCGTAAAAACTAATTTTAAGAGCAAGTATTCCCAATTAGGTAGCTCGCTCGCTTAATCAACTGATTGGCTAAAGCGCGTTTTTAAGAAAATAATACTTCTTAGACTAGACTGAAAATTTACGCACAAAAATATTAATAATCCTTTGACAGGACAACACATGGTCCCTAATGATTCTTCAATGATTTAAAAAGTAGTTAAATTTAATGACATTTCTGTAGTTAAGAAGATAATAATTATAATAACTTGTTTACTAACACCGCAGTGCAGTGTTAAACCCATCAACGTGATTGACGTAACAATTAACATAGATTTCGTAATGAATATTGCGTACGCGTTGCACTTTACCGTCTTAATTTAGCTGCGGTGTCTAGTACATGGCGTTTTAATGAGGCTGTTAACGCATTTAAAGCAAGCTAATAAGTAGAGAGTTAAAAAGAAAGTGTGCATACATTTGGTTATTTCATTTTGAAGTTTTGTACGTGGTAAATTGTTTTTTTTTGTCTAGTAACCAAATCTTTTCGTGGAACTTTTGCTCTATTAAAGCAGTTGACAGACGGATGTTTTTTAACTCTCTATACTTATTTTTAGGATTCTCCCCCCCCCACAACGTCATAAAGTCCGCGAAAAAATAAGGAGTAAGTAATTACTTCTTCATTGAACTGACAAACACTGCAATAATACCAAAGAATGCATCCACAACGTATTTTGTCCGAATTTTAATTTTTCCTAAAGCTATGTTACACTGGAGCTATTTTAGATTACATGTATAATTCAATTGTTATACGTTAGGTTAGGTTTGATTTATAAGCGATACAAAAAAAAAAGTTCAAGAAATTGTGCCTCTTCGCTGTGGCGTAGCTACCAAAGGGTTAGGCGGAGCAGTGCCCCTGGGCCCCCAAGCTCGGGGGGGGGCCTAAACCTGATTAGCAAACCTCATATTGCACTAGCTAGCTAACTAGCTGATGATACCTAATTATGATTAATTTTGATACAGTAGCATATTCATAGATATACTATTTAATATTCGTTTTATGTTTCAGGCTAAATACCGCTTCGAGCGAGCAGGCCGCGAGTTCATGCAGGCGACCCTGTCCCTCGCTCGACTGCTGCGCCCGCGCGCCCGGTGGGGCTACTACGCATTCCCGTACTGCTTCAACATGGCCGGTAGCAATCTTGTAGAGCGCTGTGCTGATAACGTGCCCAAGGAGAATGATCAGTGAGTATCACCAACGCGTTGATCATGAAAGTTTTTAAGGAGAAGAAGTGTCAATTAACAGAAGATCGGTGGGCAATGCAAGGCTCGAAAAAACAATGTCGTTGCAAAAATAAACCCTGTTACGTACATTAGAGACTTCCTTATTTTGAATAAAATTTAATTTTTTATATATTTATTATAAAATAATTTATTCACAATTCACGAAGTTAATAATTTATGTTACAGCTTAATTTTAGACTTGCGTGTTTTTCATTCATATGTTAAGTTAACCGAGCCTTAACAACGTATGAAAAGGCCAATATTTATAATCCTTTTTATTTTATTCGAAACTTCGGAGTATAATAAAATAAAAAGGTAAATATTCACCCTTTTTATACTTCTAACCCAGTTAAAACCCGTTAAAATTAAGATTAAAAAAAATCATTTTATAGATATCCTCTTATTCTTTTTCCAGGACATCCTGGCTCTGGTCAGAGAGCACAGCGCTGTTCCCCTCCGTGTACAGTTCCAAGAACTTGAGTTCTTCACAGCTGGCTGCCCTCATACGTCAGCGGGTGGCAGAAGCAGCCAGAGTAAGCACCGGGTCTCCTATACTGCCGTACTTCTGGTTTAAGTACAGAGATGGAGGATTCATGAGTGAGGTATGCAAAAGTGTGTACACACATCAAACTCTTTACCCATGTCAAAATCTCATGATTTATCATTAAATGGCATCTAGGAGAAAGACTTGCTTAGAGGCAGTTTATCTAGTCTTCAGGTCTGACAACACATTTGCAGTCTTTGAATTTTAGAATTGAGCTTACAATTGTTTAAAAATAGACCTCGGATCGCATTTCAGGAGGTGAGCTCGTTTGCCGTCCCCATGGCTAAACAAAT
Organism: Acleris literana; assembly: GCA_946894065.1. Taxonomy (NCBI): domain Eukaryota; kingdom Metazoa; phylum Arthropoda; class Insecta; order Lepidoptera; family Tortricidae; genus Acleris; species Acleris literana. The sequence goes on from OX335692.1 coordinate 11,542,329, forward strand.
CGTACCTAAGTGATATTTAATTTGTAGTAGTATGGACTAGTAGTGATTAAAATTTAGGTATACATGTGTGTGTTTATATATGATTCCAAATATGTATCACACTCAATATCTTATATTTTGTCACTTGAAGCGTTTTGCCTTTCAACCGTCGAATTATATATATAAATACAAGAACATTGTCTTAATTATCTTGACTATGAATACAATTTAATGATGGCACTATTTTCTTTTCCAGGTGGATTTAAAACAAGCTTTAAAAACGATGTACAGGTCAAATGCTTCTGGTTTCATAATTTGGGGGAGTTCAAATGACGTAAACACAGTAACTAATTGCGAAAGGCTTAGTACGTACCTAGAAAATGTATTAGGACCTGCCATAGCACAGTACACGAAACTAGCATACAAAAATAATGATGAGGTAATCTTAGATCAAATTAAAATGAATATGAGCACTGAAAATCCATTTGACCCTTTACGTAGTCGGACGAAAGATGATACGAATGTGTTAGAAGTACATATTGATAGTGATAACGACCCTGATTATGACCCAAATAATATATATACACAGAATATTATAGAAAGACTTGATGAAGAATACATTGATGGAAATAAAACGGATGCTGAAACGGACGCATATAGTGATAGACCTAAAAACCGTAATAGTAGTATCCTTATAGATATACTTTTAAGTGTGATTGATAATATACAAAGAAGTAGAGATAAAGAACTAATGGCAAAAGAGATGGTAAAAATTAGTAGAGATCGGAAGAAAGGCACGCCTATACATGACACTTTTGCAAACCCTGATTATGACGATATTTATTATTCAAGCACTGCAAGTCCTTTTATCAAGGGCAAAAAGAAAGGTGCTATTTTGTCGTTTCTTTTTACAACTCCACAAACCTCCAAGTTTGATAACGTAGTAGCTACGCAAGCGTTTACTTCAACAAAAGTTTCAACTACTGAATTCAATACAGTCCCAACTACAGAACTACATACAGTGTCAAGTATTACTACAGGTCTCAATACAGTCCCAACTACAGAACTCCATACAGTGTCAAGTACTACTACAGGTCTCAATACAGTTGGTACCACTGAATTCAATACAGTATCTACTACTGCAGATGTTAATACAAATGTTAATACAGATTCTACTACTGCATTAAATACATTATCAACTACAGAACTTAACACCATATCGACTACGGATATATGGTATTATAACACCACGTTACTCAATGAAGACACCTCTACATTATCAACTACAGAACTCAATACCATATCGACTACGGATATATGGTATTATAACACCACGTTACTCGATGAAGACACCTCCTTAGATTATAATTCTAATTATACTACCGACGATGAACTAATCACCGAAACGCTTAAAGCAGTACTTGAAGATGTATCAGTAGCAAATGAGGATTCATACACTACTGAAGTTACTACAAAACTGAATGAATCCAATACAACTACAGAAACTGGAAATTCTATGACAGAAAGTGAAATTACGAGTACAACTGATGGTACGACTGCTGTTAATATGGGGGTATTCAATGATTCACTATATGTTGCTTCTGCAAGTCCTTTGGTTGTATCTTCTGTGTGAACTATCAAAAAGTGTCTAGAGTGATCAAAAATTTGCAAAAATCATGCGTTTTCGTTGGTCATGTTCCAAAGATATACAGATCTATTGCGAATACACCAAAGCGCATTATTTTCGTTTATTTTGCAACCATTTTTGAACTGCTTTGCCCGAGGCAACCAGGTTCTAATGCTTGAGTTTTATAGCATCAGCACATAATTTATTTCATTAATCTTTAAACTCTTTACTGTTTTAATCAAACGCTTTAAGAGAGCCAACACTAATTTCTTCCCCTATTTTAACTACAATCTTTTGCCTTTTTTGATTCAGGTTTTAACAATCTTAAAGTTTTTTTTGTATTCAATTTGCAGCCTAATCTAAAGTCTGTTCCTATTCGTTCCGTCACTCTTATAAACAAATCAATTTACCATTATAACTCCATATTCGCGTACTTTTGAAGGTTGACCCTAGTCATATTATTTATTTATACACTTTATCATTGTCTTTATATCCATTTTAAGTAATCTCTATTTAATATTGTATTTTTTGATGAAAGCACATTCGCTGAAAACACCATTACACTGACAGAGTCTTGTCATAAAGATATATATTTTTTTTGAACTACTTCTGACATTGAAAATGTAGTGAGGTTTGATAGATTTTTTTGATACGTGAGGTTTTCGTCTCTGTCGCACCCAGCATAATAATACGATGATGATGATGAATATCCTTTTTAATAAACTAATTAGAGGTAACATTATTCTCATTACTATCTCATCCTCTATCTAAAGACAATTACAGTCAGGTATACTTGTTATTGTCATTGGCAGTCTGAATAGGAACAGACTTTAATGATTTTATAACACATAAACACACTAATATTTTTATAATCCTCGAATGGTGAACCAGTAATACCTATTCTAATTTGAGTAAGTTGCAATGGAGAAGACAGTTTTTCAACGTTGACTAATTAGGTACTTAAAACAATTTAAGACCTTAGTTTCCAAATTGAATTTCAATACAGTTTTGAGCGACATGGTTTTCTCAGTACGGTCGAATTCAGAAGGAACTGTACATTTTAGAACTGTGTCGCAGCTAATTGATATACTACCCGGACCCACCATAGTACGATGTCACAGTGACATTATAAAACAATTTGCTTGACACTTCTTACAACTTGAATAATAACGTCACTGTGACACAGTTCTATGGTGGGTCAGTGTTCCATTGGGCTTATAGTACCTTTATCTTGATCAAATTTCGGTTTGGAAATTCTTTTTGATGGGAGGAAATAATAAACGATTTTGCATTGTTCTTGCATATATATTTTAATTTCTTAATCACGGAATAGAAAAAAACAGTGGAAGTGGCATGAGCTTCGCTTAGTATCAGACCTGTTGTCGCCAATATACTCATATACTCATATACTTATTTATTCATAATATTTTACAGAATTACATGTCACATTATCGTATTTACAAAAATATTTCATTCAAAGTTAAGGTAGGTACAATAATATTAATGGTTAGTAATAAAAAAAATCCATCCGGTACAAGATGATTACAATATACATAATAGTAAATTTGTCGAAGAATTCTGATATGTCATAAAATGCGTTATTAATAAGTATTTTTTTCAATTCGTTTTTAAAAGAATGTTCGTTTGATAATTTTTTGATGCTGTCAGGTAAGGCGTTGTAAATTTTTGGGCCGATTACGTGGGTAGTTTTGGTAGACTTGAGTTTTCCTTGGTGATTATTTCTTAAACCTCTGAGTGCTTCGGATCTTACTGGGAAAGAGTTAATGTTTGTTCTAATGTAGCACGCCATGTTGAAAATGTACTGTGATGCAACTGTCATTATCCGCAACGAGATAAAGAGCTCACGAGCAGGTGTACCCGGAGGGACACATGCGACTATTCTGACTGCTCGCTTCTCCAGGATGAAGAATACACAAACTACCTATCATAAAAACAACACCCACCATGGAAAATGTTTTTGGTGCGGCTATCGTTTTTACATTCCAAAATAACACAATATGGCATGCTTCTGGATTTATTAACTTTTTTAGAAATATCGAAATATCGAAATGAGCGGTCGTGGCAAAAGCGTTAGGTTGCGCGGAATTCCGCATTACCATGCCACACGTTACACTCCCACTTGACACTTCTACTGTTTTTTCTGTTCTGTGATCTTAACTAACCTTCACACAACCGTTGCTTATATTTGTAACTAACAATCTGAAATATATCTCTGTGTCTGTATGTTTACGTCTGTTTCTTTCTTTAGGTGCCTGGGCCCTCACCAGTTGACAGAAAACACTTCACTAGTCTATTCTTCTTCTTCTCGGTGTTCAAATGTCTTTGTGATATCTATGGTCAGTGTTAACCCCACAACTGCCTCTCCGACTGGAGTGGGCAGTCCTTTAATGTGCTTATTATCTGTGATATATTTTTAGTTATTAATGTAAATATGTTTTAAATCAGTATAATGTATTATGTTATAGTATTTGTAAGTATTGTTACAATCTATAAAATAAAGTGATATTTTATTAAACATTTGTTTCATTACGGTATAACACAACTGATATGGCCACCTTAGGTCCAAAGTCAATCTGACATTCTACAACAATAAGGTTGAGTAATGACATTGACAGCTTCAAGCACATTTTTCTTGAAATTGGTCACAAATTAACGTCCGTGACCGTACCTGTGCAGATGACGAAATTTCGAAGCGCGGGAACCAATCAGCATGATCAACTCTGTACTCTGTGCTATTATTGGTTATTAGTGACGCCATGTTGACGCGCGCCCGCGTGTCATTCAGTCAGCCGTGATTGAGATGGAAAAAGTTGATGCAATTTAATTTGCACCTTATAACGTACGTACAAATCTGATCGTGGGTTTTAATCGTGCTTTCGGAAATCATCGGAGTCGTTGTTCGTGTCTGCGCGAACGAAGTTTCACGACAGGCCATATAAATTGTGTTGTACTGTACCTATGTTTGTGTTAGATCTTAAAAGAAAGGGTTCGATGGAAATTATCGAAACTAAAATAAAGCTAACCATTTTGAAATTAAAGAAAGTGAGAGGAGGGTAGGTTGGGACAAGATCATAATTATGTAATATTTCGCCAGTATCGAGTGTTATTAGAGAAACTAGTCCATGGATATCACACGCGAGGGCAATTGTTCGGTTATAGTACATTACTGCACAGACCGGGAAATAGACCGTTGCGGGACGAGTAGAGTTAGCGTGGCCGAGACGCAGTCGAGGCCGCGCTATATACGAGTCCAGCAACGCCCTTCCCGGTCGAGGCTTGTATAGTGCTTTTCTCCAACAATGTGAGGAAATTTAACACAATCTTTAATAATATTTAACACAGTCCCAAGATTTCCTTGAAAAAAAGAACAGAAACGTACGATTTAGTATGACACTGAAATAAAGCATTAAATAAAATCTCAAATTTAAACGTAATAAATTCAATTTGAATAAAGTATAGCTTAAACTATAACATTTATTACACGTTTATGTTATTTCGGCAATTTATTTTGTTTATTAAAGCAATTTTTTTTTTTAAAAAGTCAAGCTATTTGACACACTTTTAAATACGTTGTAAACGCTATTTGAAAAGGCTTAACTTTTTAGTCTAGGACATTTAAAAAGTAAAATATACAAGGAAGAATTTTGATTGCATGAGTGTTTGGCTGTTTGGAGATAGTTATCCTAGTCCAAACATGGTTTTAAAAAAGTAAAACACCAGGTACGTAATGAAATTTCATACATTTTGCATGCCGTTGGTAAATACTAACTTTGCTTTTTTTTAATTTTGCCTTGGCCTGGAACTTAGAACTTCGCGGGCTGATTTGACAACAGTAAGGTTAACATTTCAGAGCATGTGGGAGAACATGGTGTTAGCTCCACGCGCTTCTGTCAAGTCACCTACTTCTTTAGTTTATATTAGCATAAGAACTAAGCACAAAATATGACGGATTTAATGCTTTATGTCATTTTATACCAGTCAACAAGGTCAATAAGTACATGGTTAATGTATGCACTGAGAAAAATATTTAAAACCAATAAAATATACATATGATATTTATTTCCATGAAATCTTTAAATAATGTTAACACTAAATTCCCTTACTTATAAAAGTGGAGTAGCTAAACCATGCTTTAGGTTCCTTATCTGTCAAATTCAAATGTCACAATGACAGATAAGGGCAAAGCATGGTTTAGCTATTCCATGGTTACTCCACGTTTAAGGGCATAAAACTCACATTATTTATTTAGTAACACGGCTACCCCGACCTTACTTATAACACTTAGCGCCATCTAGAGAAAACCATCAGAATCTCTTGGTCATTGTTTAGTTGCCGTACTAGCTAGCGACATCTAGGCATCACGGCATGTACCCATTAATCTGGGTGACTACCAAGGTTACTCGCTATGTGGTCTCCAAGAGATACACACCAGTGTCAAACTAATAGGCTAGATGGCGTTGATAGCAAAAATATACCAGGTACCAACTATTAAGCCGCAATTAGAACAGAATGACAGACTCTAGTTATTTTGGGTTAGTTGTAAAGTAACAACAATAAAGTAAAGGCCATGACTATATCTACAGTTAAGGGCACTAATGGCCGGACCCTATACTCGTATTCAAACCGCGGACAGATAGGCTTATATCGGATTAAAATTTGTCACATTTTGCATGGGCAAATGTCATATTTTAACCCGAAGTACGCCCTATCTAGTCTTGACTGAAGCGCGTGGAGCTAACCCCATGTAATTCTGTCAGAGATGGGCATTATTCGAATAATTATTTATTGGAATAATCATTCGAATAAAAAATAATTCGTAATATTTTTATTCGCCAATAATTTATTCGTCGAATAATTTATTTGCGAATGATTTATTCGCGAATAGTTTATCCACGAATGAAGCATTCGACTACTTTTCGAATAACGAATAATTTATTAATTTATTAGAGAAAAATGGAGCAGGTATAATAAGTAGTACATAATAATTATTCGTGGCAATTCATTCAACGAATAAATTATTCGTTGAAAATAATTTATTCGAATAAGAATAATCATTCGAGAATTTCATTCGTTATTCGCGAATAATTTGGTTATTATTATTCGTTATTCGTAATTCGAATAAATTTTGCCCATCTCTGGCTTCTGTTTAGTCCACCAGAGTAAATCTCTTTAACCGAACAATTGTCTTCACGTGTGATATCCATGGACTTGTTTCTCTAATAAGTCCAAGGTGAATGTCTAAAACTCGATACTGGAGAAATACATCTTGTTAAACACAAGGAGTGAAAGCCATTAATTTAAGAAAAAAAAAAGCCTTATCTGTCCGCGGTCTGAACATCACAGAGGTTTTGCCCTATAAAAGGTGGTGTAGAAAATGTTTACCTAATCTGTATTGCTTAAGTATAGGCTAGTCATGAAAAATGTAAGTTTTCGTCCTCGAGGGGTCACTGATTTAGCCGCCATCTTGAATTGAAGGGGCCGAAATTGGTTCTTTTTTACATAATGCTTCAACAGTTGACTTTATGACAAAAATGTCTATGAGAAGTATAAAGACAATAAAATTTCAATTATTTTTTGTATCTGTATTTTTTCTGTGCGTCTTATAGATACAAAGTTACAAGAGGGAGAAATAGTACATTGTTGCAGAGGATATAAAGTACGCGATTTTTGGACGAGTCATATAGAGGGCCGAAACGTAGTTGAGGCCCTCTAGTTTACGAGTCCATAAATTGCACTTCCTACCGAGGCAGACATAGTGCTTTTCACAACTACTGAGAGGAAATAAAATAGGAATTCATATTCAAAACTCAAATTTTAATTCATGTTAATGTGACATCACCGCCAATTTTACCATAGATAACTTTTTTTTTAATCGGGACCCCTATTCTCGTGGCACTGGAGATTAATAAACTAACATGCGAGATGAAGACGTCAACTCCATATAAAATTGTATTTGTTTCGCCATATCTCCCATGTAATTTTATCTCTAGTGGTTCGAGATTAGGGGCCAAGTTCGAATTACATTTAAAAAAAAAGCTTGATATAGTTTTTAGTCTGTGTATCTTTTAGCAAAAATACACCTAATATTTTACGACACAAAATGGTGTGTTCTGATTGGTCGATTTCAATTTTTCATTTTAAGGAGCTATGACACAAAAATTGATTGATTGATTTTCATTGGTTCTTAAAGTTGGACAACAATGTTCTCGACCAATCAGCAAACACGCCAAGAAAAACATTCTTGGTCTGTCCTTATAAGTGACGTTTTGTGACCCCAAACAAGACCATCTATGGCCATATTTCCGAGCAGTGTTGTGAAAATTATATAATAATCACAACAAAATAGGGGCCATGCTGTTCTGCATACAAAAGAACTGTTTTCGCGGAAGGATTATTATAACAAAACTTGTAATTTTCGAATTTAGTAACATTCGAAAGCTACAATGTTCAACTTACAAGCTGTGTTTTTTAATTTTTGTCAATTGTTTAGTTTTTAGTGTTCCTAAAAAAGTTGCATATTTTCGCTCATTTTGTATGAAATTTGAAAATTGATTTCAATTGGTCTCCGTCTGCGTCGTGGGACAACACTCGCATCACATATCAGATTTATGCGTAAAATATTTGATTGAAAAATATCAATCTCTCGTTTATTCGAAAAACGCCATTCATGAAATCCAATAACCTGCCAATATTGAAACAAACACGTATAAAAACAGATAAATCTTTGTGACAACGATTCTGCGAAACAATTTTGGGACGAAGCTTTAAAAAAATAAAGTCGTGTACCAAATAGCGAACAACAAAAATGCTTGACCGAACAAACGGGGTCTGCAAAAACTGGGTGGGGTCCCACTGAGCGCGACTGTGCAGTCGTCAAAAAAGTGGTCTTTAATTTTTTACACAAAAGCCTAGCCTATCAAATGAAAATGTTGTGAAAGAAGCTTCTAATTTTCATTATAATTTTTATCGGGTTTGTTGTTTTCTGACGTGCAAGCAAAAGCGTAGCAACAAGAACCTACATTACGTCGGTGATACTGCAAAGCCGCGTAACCAACAAACTTATTACAGAGCAAGATAAACCTTAACTTCTAGAAAAAAAGTGGATTTTGCTCCTTATTAAAAATGTAACTTACGCGGTTTTGCAGTACGATTAGCTGGCATCTCTAAGGGTGAATTATGTATGGGCTGGGCACCGTGCAAGTAAAAACAAAGTAGGGACCTTTATCCTGCCGAACCGTGGTTTTGTTAGGAAGATTGCCTTCTGTGCACGTAGGCACTTATTATTCTTTTCTTCTATGGTGTTCTTAATCAATACCGTATAAGAAGTCTCATGTTTTTGGCTTGAGTGTAAAATAAGCGCGTTGATGAGATTTTTAACTGACTATCCAAAAATGGAAATATTTTCGGGTTTATCTATAATACTTAACCAATATTGAAAGCTTAACGCCTTGACGGATGTTTAATGGCCTGTTGTTTGATCGGTAGTTAAACTAACTAATGGTCAAAAAACGTTACTAATGGTTAAAATTTCAAGGAAATGTGTCAAATTTTCCATTCCTTTTTCGAATTATAACAATTAGTTAGTTTAATTACTGATCAAACAACAGGGCCTAAGTGTGGGGTACGTTTCGATTGGTAAGTATTCAACCAAAAAATGTCATTAGGCTATGTTACATACTAACTTAGGTAATTGAGAGCCGAGGTAAGCATAAGGTGCGGGGTACGAAAAAGCCTTCCACCTCGCACCTCAAGCATACCTCAGCTCTCAATTAAGTTGTACGCCTATAATAACCTTCCCAGTCCTAATGCTGCAAGGGCACTTTGTTAACCCTCTAACACTCGCGGCGAAGACTCAAGCAAAGGGTGGGAGCACAAAAAGGCCTGGTACACACGAACAGCGTTTTTGTCTCTCTCGTCAGCCGTGACAAGGGTCTAGATAGGCTCTGTGTGCGCCTTAAATTATTCTCTGTTTTTTGTGAACGTGCAACTTTCAGTAAAGGTTACTCTGAGATTAGGGCAATGACCTGCATGCGCTTTATGTAAATCATAAAGAACTGCACAATCCCCATGACAATATGCATTAGGCGAACGTTATCGAAAATGGATTTACGTAAAGTCTCCGGATAGTGTCTAATTCTATAATATCATAGGCAATATTTAAAAAACCGGGCAAGAGCATGTCTGACCATGCTCAATGTTGAGTTCTGAAGCCGTTAATACACAAAAACTATCTCAAAAAACAACAAGTATGATGTAATTCTCTATTTATAGTTATTTGGTGCTGTGTTAGGTCATTTTAGTAGGTATAAACACTTTAGTCGCCGTATCTCACGAACCAATCAAGTCTACTTAGTCGTGATAGTTTTCCTTTAAAATTCGTTATATGTGCTTTCATTTAAGATACTTTTCAGATTTTTAGTATTTGTAGTTTTGGCTGTAGGGGGGGAACACTTGACTCTAACAAAAATTAGCGCTTTAAAGCTTAATATTTCATAAATGGATCTTTTAATCTAAAAAGAGTTTTCACAAACCCGCAATATCTTTGAAAAACCTATCTCACATATCCAACGACTTCCCACACTGGGATAGACAAGAAAAAAAGACATCCCCAAGTTAAGTGAAGGAAACACACTAAAAAAAATTGTTTTTATGATTTTATTTTCCCAGTTTGTTGGCGTGACTAATATGTATATTATTCATGCCAAATTACAGCTTTCTAGGACTAAGAGTCTCTGAGCTAGGCTGCGGACGGACAGACGGACGGACATGGCGAAACTATAAGGGTTCCTAGTTTGACCTCGGAACCCTAAAAACGACTGACTGTTTTTTATTTATTACACAATAGTCCATAGCACAAATAACAGTATGACAAGTTTTAGGTTTTAACAGAACATTGGCCAATTAAAGATTTTCATTTTGCTAATAGAGCTTTTACAAATCTCCAATGCATTACGCTAACACAATATCAAAATGTTTATACATAAATATAACATTTTTTTTTGAGGGGAATTTATCCAAACATACTGCTAGTTGACATTAAGTAAATAAAAGATAAAGAAGTAATAAAAACATTAATTAGGCATTCGGTAGGAATCAGTTACCTAGAGTCTGTGTGTGACTGACTGTTGTGATGTGACTGTTCAGTTTCTTGCAGCGTTTCTTCTCAGCAGCTTTCTTCTTGCGAAGCGCTGGTAGATTTTTGACGTGTAAACGTGCCCGTGCAGCCTACTTACTGAATAAACATGTTTTATCTTATAGTCGCGTCAAGTTCACCTTATTCCATATACTTTAACAGTTTTAAATAATCTTTTACGTTAGCGCTGGGCATCCACTCCTCCGGCTAGCAGAATTGGCCCGCGACTTGTTTGTCGCTCGGATCTCTCTTTATATCTAGTTAGTAACGATAGGGACGCACTGAGCGAAAAGCGAGAAAATACAACTTGTGCTTCCCGTGCTGGGAGGCTAGTCAAGATGTATAACACCAAGTAAGAAACGCGAAATTTCGCGTATTTCGCTGATTTATGTGATTTTACAAACGTCATTTTACAGTTGAAATACTGTATTTCTGCAAGTTTTAATGCACAACACGAAAGATAATTTATAATTTTAACGAATGTATGAGCACTTTTATGTTTTTATTATTTTATTTTGTATAATCGACCTGACACCGGCGACTGTTATGTGAATTTTGCTGGAAGGGGTTTAGAATGTCACTTATTCATGAATCGTTTTGACGTCTTAACGGTATGAAAAATTTACAATGTATTGCTGTGAAAGTCGTCTAAAAAATGTATGAATTACTTTTTACCACCTTCATATAAATTTTTCGAGTAAAAAAAAAAAACTCGGTATTTTTTTATAGAAAACGGACAAAAATTATTTTTGATTTCGGCTACTCAGAACTCTTGTTCATAAAATTAAAACAACAGAAATAAACTTTAGTTCAAGATCAATCCATTACCTAAAAAAAATATCCAAAAGGTTCAAAAGAATTGGCAATAAATAATGTTTTAAAACAACCTAAATCTCGCTTTATAATACTCGACAAAAAAAAAATGGCTCATTTATTCGTAGCTCATTTATTCGATCATAACCAAAATGACATTTAATGTTGAGCATTAAAACTTATAGAAAAGTAGTATTTTAACTGTAAAATCACAAAAATAAGCAAAACCGACAAAATTTCGTAAACGGCCTCTTAACATGCCTCCGCTATCCGTGCGTCCTAACTTAAAAGAGCTGTACCTTTTGAACCGTAATAGATAGCGGGTTGTTTTTTTTCTAGAATACTAGCGACCCGCCCTCGCTTCGCTTCAGTTTATGTGAGTTTTCTGCAACTCACGTACATAATCTAGAATGTATTAAAACCTTCCGCTTGAATCAATCTATCGATTTAAATAAAACCGCATCAAAATCCGTTGCGTAGTTTTAAGGATCTAAGCATACATAGGGACAGACAGACAGCGGGAAGCGACTTTGTTTTATACTATGTAGTGATGTGTTATTAGTATTACGGCGGATTTACAAACAAATAAAATAAATAAGATAACAAAATAATAAAGTAACCCGGAACATAAACGTTCCTTTTTAGGGTTCCGTAGTCAAACTACGAACCCTTATAGTTTCGCTATGTCCGTCCGTCCGTCCGTCTGCAGCCTAGCTCAGAGACTCTTAATACTAGAAAGCTGTAATTTGGCATGAATATACATATATATATAATATATTTTGACATAAAAATTTTTTTACCTCCCCAACACGTAACTTGGGGATGCATTTTTTTTTTCTCGTCTACCCCATAGTGTGGGATGTCGCTGGATAGGTCTTTCAATATTATTGCGGGTTTGTGAAAAGAATTTTACGATTAAGGTATCCGTTTATGAAATATTAAGCTTTAAAGTGCTAATTTTTGTTAGAGTCAAGTGGTTAAATAGTGCTAATAAAGGTGTTTCAAGCCGATAATAGGGTTACCTGACCTATTGGGTACTTAAATGGGTTACCCTTTCGATAAGGTGAATCAAATGAATTCCGGTCCTTGGTCTTAAGTAGCGTTTAATCATTTGGACTGAAGGCCGATTGAACCTTTATAAAAGAGATAGGGTGAGAATACCATATATAAGTATATGTGTATATATGTGTATGTATATGTGTATATGTATATATATGGCCATGTCTGTCACAGAATCGCCGAGAGGTGGAGCAGGAAGGTTCTCGAATGGAGACCACGCTTAGGCAAACGTAGTGTAGGACGCCCCCCGGCTAGATGGACCGATGACCTGAAGAAGGCAGCTGGCAGTGACTGAATGCAAAGGGCGGGAGATCGCGCGCTGTGGCGCTCCTTGGGGGAGGCCTATGTCCAGCAGTGGACTGCAACAGGCTGATATGATGAGGGTGAGAATTGCTGCTGCTTATATAATACTATAATGTTTACAAAGTTAGCCAACTAGCACATAAGACGCAGTCCCTCTAAACTCTAGGGTTGCACTATATCACAACGATATTATATTATATTTATATAATATATATACAAAGAAGTGGTCTCTGCCTACCCCTCTGGGAAACAGGCGTGATTTAATGTATGTATGTATGTATATAATATATAATTATCCATACCATCTGTACTATTATAAAGAGGTAAAGTTTGTGACGTTGTAAGGGGTAATTTCTGGATCTACTGAACCGAGTTTGAAATAGTTATTTGTTATACAAGGGGGAAAGTTGTATTTTACCAGCGAGTGTTCATTTGAAACACGAGCAAGCGAAAGGATTCTATGATTGATTGAAGGATTCAAAAATAGAATCCTGAGCGTAGCGAGTGTTTCAACACACGAGATGTAAAATAACTTTTCACCCGTGTATAACACAAAACTTTTCACCTTACTACAGCGAGGAAAATAAGCTCAATTCCGCATTTTGCTCGGTTTCCCGTAATTCCACAGGTGTTAATACGTCTTTCGTCACTCGAATCACTCATTTTTAATAACAAAACAAACTAGAAAAACATGCGAATATTTAACGTTGACCCGAAGATGAAGGAAAACAGAGGCCCTACTTTGAAAATCGAAGTTCGAAGTTACGTTAGCTCCATCCCTTTTTCTCGATTTAGTCTCGAAGGACGTGTGACAGAGATGGAGCTAACGTAACTTCGAACTTCGATTTTTAAAGTAGGGCCTCTGCTTTACTACCTCTATTCTGTTCTATTCTTAATTAATGGCTTTCACTCCTGTTAAGGTGTGTTTCGCCAATGTCGAGTTATTTATAGACACTCCCATGGACTTATTAGAGAAATAAGTCCATGTATATCACACGCGAAGACAATTGTTCGGTAAAAGAGAATTTTCTCAAATGAACTAAACAGAAGCACATGGGGTTAGCTCCACGCGCTTCTATCAAGTCCCCTTTACTACCTCTATGCGTTGACGGTTTAATTAAAAAGATTTGACTTATTTTTTTTTTATTATTTCGGATGCGTTTTGTTCGCACATCGACTTACTTGGACTGTCAGAACATTTTATCCGTTTTTACAACAGAATGAAGGGTAATGTTGAATGCTGATATTTATGAATTAAAATAAAGTTGTAAGACTGTATTTAGTATTTTTTACTCAATGCAATTCATTAAATGTGATGTTAAAAATTCAGCGGTTTTAACGTTTTACGTTTTGTTAGCTGTCAAATATCACTAAAGCTGCCTTCAAATGTCAAAACTCTTTCTTCACATGTGGATAAAAAGCGATTTCCTCAATAGATATAAAATAAACAAAAAGGGCTTTCCGAGCTAGTGAGATGAAAATTATTTTACCAATAGAAGACCATACATTAATAAAAATAAAAAAAGGTTAATGCCCAACTAAGTGGGCTCGGGAACACTTAGTAATATTATAAATACGTGCTTAAATACATACCCCCTTCCTAATAAACGTTGAGCAACGGTGGTATAGCTATACAATGTTTTGTCCTTATCTGTCATTGTGACATTTGAATTTGACAGATAAGGACAAAACATTGTATAGCTATACCACCGTTACTCAACGTTTATTAGTAAGGGGGATAGAAAACATCCAAGACTCAGGAAATACTCGCGTTCATCGCACAATTTTTGCCCATTTCGGGAATCAAACCCAGCTCCCCGAACACATGGTTGAGCGAGGTGATGGCTGAGATACGCGACATACTCATTAGTATGGTATCAAAGACCTGATCTGATGATGGTTGGAAAGTGGGGACAAAATCTCTACTATGAAAGAAAGAAAGAAAGAAAATAAATTTATTCACAACAACACACAAATTAAGTAAAAATACAAGAATAAAATTACACAAAGTTGTTGTGAAACGGTCCCAACTCAGCATGTGCCGGCTGTTAAGCCAGCGCTGGTCTCCCGTTGGGACTGCTCGGTGACAGCACGGAAGGTGACATTTTTTTTTTAAATTAATTGAACACAAGTAAAAAGAAAAAGTATAAATCAAAACAATAAATTAAAAACATGGCCGACTGTGTACGTTGAACAACATACAGCGCGCAAGGAATAGCACTATTATCTTATCTGTGCAGTGCAATAGACACATTACTTTAAGACTCAGACTGTGGTCTGACAGCCTTGCCGGAGCGCACAATAACGATCACAACACGGTACATTTATTACGTCAATATTTAATTGCTGAGACAAAAACAACAATATTATATTTTTGAGGAGGCAATGGGAAAACGGGTTTAAGGCCGGCTTTACACTGAAACGACTTACGTAAGTAGGGACGCAGCTATCTGTTAGAATGAGAAAAAAAAATCTATCTACTTCTAACCAATAGCTGCGTCCCTAATTTCGTAAGTTTATGTTTCAGTGTAAAGGCCGCCTAACAGCAAGAAAACTTAACGAACAATTATACTCGAAAACGTAATTAAAGACCAACGTGGGTTGCCACTAATTAAAAAAATATTTGCCTTAGTATATTTCCACTTTTTAAAAGACCGCACTAAAAATATTTATTTGTAGGTAGTTTTAAACCTTCCATTTAAATAAACAAGTTGAATCAAGTTACTTACACAAATACAAGATGGCCTATTAAATATTTAACCATAGAAGATTTTTGGTAGCAAAACTGTTATTGCACTTGTAATACTTCAGGTATTAATAACATTTGGTACGATAAATAAACAATAGTTGTAAACAACGTTAGATGCAATTTAAATATAACATACGTTTAGCTATTCGACAAAATAACAGGCCAAAAGTGTGTAGTTCACTTTATAATGACAATCATCGGGCATTTTACCAGCCATGACACCATGGGGTCCATGGGTAACTGTCCAGTTTAAATCAAGCATAAGTGTAAGGCATCCGAATTTAGCTTGTCATTTTGTTTTAGCTGATAAAAAAATCGCCATTGAACACACACACCCGCCATTTAATGACTTAACACACTATATGAGAAAATATTTGTTTTGGGATATTTTAATATTTTGAATATCGGGTAGAAAAAACATTGAATGCATATTCCCTATTGTTAATTATAACTTTTGATATTGAAAATTTTAGAATTATCTACAAATATTAACAACAATTTGATAATCAATGCAAAAAGGTTGGCCAACTCTGAAATGTTCGATTGACACTGACATAAGTGACTTTGACACTTATGACAGTGACGTATCCGTCGTAGTTTTTTTGGTCTTAAATTAGAGTTTCGAGTATAGGACGCGTGACAACATACATTGCAAACTGAACTATACTTAACGATGTATTAGATTTGCAAATAAAAATACAGTTGGCAACAAAACCATGTCCAAAAATGTTTTTTTCACAGAAATTCATTACCTTTTATCTTATCTTATTTTACTCCGCCACGAAATAAAATACTGCGAAAACTGTTACGTAAGTAAACGCATCTAAAACTGTAATACCACCAAACCTGTACAGTAACCAGCATAATATATTATCCAGCATTGGGCTCAAAATTATCTGACACGTCTCTATTACTAGAGGCTATGCCTATGCGTGTCAGATATTTTCGAGCCCAAATTGAATAATATATTATTGCGGATGACTGTACTATGGAATATTTTCAATGTGCTAACCACGTAGGCTTATTCAAAACCAAATTCTTAATCATACTTAATTTAATATGCATAGGGTTACAATATTAACATACCTATGCATAAATAATATAATGAAATTTATTACAACAGTATCATTTCATGCTCTGCTTAATATGAATTAGACAAAAAGCTTTTGTTAAGCCTTTGTTACTTACCTAAAATACCTAAATACGTAAAAGAAAATAAAAAAGGCTTTTATTTCTCGCATTTAGCATTAAAATTATATAATTTCAAGAAAAATACCATGTACAGTCGCGAACTTTAATTTGGTACCCACCTTAGGTCCAAAGTTAATCTGACATTCTACAACAGTAAGGTTGAGTTTCCTAAAAGTTACAAATGACTTGACATCTCTAATGACATTGACGACTTCAAGCATAATTTTCTTGAAATGGGTCACAAATTAACGTTCGTGATAGTACATACTCTTCGCATTGGTTTTATAAAGAGTATCTAATTAAGTGGATAAAATACCCAACACACTTAGGGCCTGTCTGTTTGATCAGTAGTTAACTCAACTAATTGTTAAAATTCGAAAAAGGAATCGAAAATCTGACACATTTCCTTGAGATTTACCCATTAGTAACGATTTTTAATAATTATTTAGTTCTGATCAAACAACAGGCCCTTAGTTGCAACCGCTACTTTCATAGTTAAAAACTCTTAAACGGCCCAACCAATTTTCATAAAACGTAGCTAAAAAGCATCCCGGTAAAACTAGCATTATTTTCGGAAATTTCCATCCAAATCGGTCTATCCGTTTGGGAGTTACGACGCCACAGACAGACACACACGTTAAACTTATAACACCATTCTAATGTTAAAATGTGACGTCACTGCTTTATTGGTAAGTAAGTATTCAGTATTGGTAAGGCTCGATTAAATGTATGTGTATGTATGTAAGTATTCAAGAGTTTGGTTAAGGCTGAATGCTATTCTTATTTCAGCCCGGGCTCGGAAACCTTCTAATTTTTTTAACCAGCTGGTCAGAAACGTCATACATTTCAAAGAGGGCAATTTCATTTCGATTCCGGCCGAACAGAATAGATATTATTTCGGTTCTGAATAAAGAAAATAAAGAGAATTACATTTTTCTCGCTAATTTGTTCGCACCGCCATCGTTTTCTTGTATTTCCTACCCTGTTAGTTAGCTCTTTAGTTGCATTTTCACTTGCTCAACTTCAAGCAGACCTTTTTAACGTTATGAATAATATCGTTATCATAACGTTATATTTCGTTAGTGCTCAAAATTTCGTTTAAATATATCGATATTTTTTCTTAACTTTACGCTACACCGTAACGAAATCGTAATACGTTACACTTAAATAACGTTATAATAACGTTATGAAACTTAAGAGCAACGCGCTGTTGCCGCTCCTTAGGTAGGTATTTTGCGTGACTTGTCGACGTCCCAGAAGGGACGATTTTTGTCCGTTTAGACATCGCAACCAACGTCCTTTCGATGTCCGTTCATATATTCCGTCCTTT
The DNA here is from genome assembly GCA_946894065.1 of Acleris literana. NCBI lineage: Eukaryota > Metazoa > Arthropoda > Insecta > Lepidoptera > Tortricidae > Acleris > Acleris literana. The sequence continues at coordinate 11,560,534 of OX335692.1, forward strand.
TTCCGTCCCTTTTCAAAGCCAGCTAAAATACTTTGCTTTATCACAAAAGATGCATTTTAAAATGCAAATAACAAACGCAGATTTAAAAATTACGTTTCCCGAAAATAACGGTTATTAACGTTATCATAGCGCTTACCGAAGTTTCGTTATACGTATAGCGTTTTGTTTGATACCGTTATAATGGATACCGCTACAGGTAAGGCGTCAAATAACGTGATTCGGCCAAGATATCGTTATAAAAGTTAACTTAACATGAAAATAACGGTTATTAAAGGTCTGACTTCAAGTTAAGCTAGCCTAATCATTTTAGTCGCGATGCCATCCGACTGCAGGAGGAATCAAAAACCAAAAAATACCAGGTAAATCCCATCGATCATACATAATTGCGAATCGATTCCGCTCCGAGCGAGTGTTTACGAAAGACCTGGTTAAGAACCGTAATTAACCGGTATTTTGCAAACCGTTCCCAAGTTCTGATTTCAGCATTAGGTTAAAACTATCAGAATACTGACAATGTAAATAAGTAAATAAATGTAATGTAAACAACACGTGAAAGTAACATTTCAGCTTGACCAGATATTTTGAGGCGGTCTTAAAATCGGGAACGAACTGCGCCCTCTATTCTACTGGTTAACACAATATGGCTCTTGGCCTGTTATGGTTCTGTTTTTAACTCGGCCGCCATTATTGACTAGTAAATAAGAACTATAAAAACGCTGACATTACGGAAACCCGTGTAATGGATTTTCTGTCATTTCATTACTTACAACGGGAAAATCTTCCATATAAATTGACCATTTTCAATTGGGACCAAAAAAATACCATCCAAAGTGAATTTTGACACAAAGTAATTGTGCTGAAAAATATTTACTATCAAATATCTTTTCGTTATAAATTAATTAAACCTAAATTGAATTTTGTCCATTAATAAATTGTGAGCAAAATTTAATACGCACGAAGTGATTAAATGGTCTAATATGAATTGGGACCAAAATACACGTATGTAGGCTAAAAACTAATTATGACCAAATAGATTATGCATACCAATATATTGTAGTATTTACAAATGGATATTTTTCTGAGTCTACGTAAATGCAAATGGCATGTTTTTGTCAAATAAATGTTGTGAGTTTGAGTTTGTTTTTCTTTTTCAATGAAGGCATATTAAAATACCGCGAGTATTTTACGAAACAGTGAATTTGTAAGTAAGTGCAGTAATAACGCAGAAATAAAGGTGACGCATAACTTTATTTTTACGTTACAGCAAATATCGTTATTATATATCGATATGAAGTTCATATCGTTATGCTGAATACCGCTATGAATCTGAGTTTTATAACGTTATAACGTGTGAAACTATGAATAACGATATAACTATTAAGTTAACCGTAAAAAGGCGTTATTTGAAGGTCTGGAAAGAGCTGCTCAAAATCTTTCCACGACTAATAGACAGTTTATATGAAAACCTAGTTTGTTTGGGTTACCATTAAAAATCCTTGAAACCCTTGCCTGCCGAAAACGGAGCTCCACAGACAAGTCGTGATTTAATAATCACGTACACGGTTTGATCGCTTCGGCTGCGCAGCCACATAATTGCTTTATCTAGGGTTTATCAGGGGTGGCAGCCCAGGGCGCGGCGTAGTGTGCTAATACAGCAGGGCAGCCAAAAATATTTATTTTAATTTTAAGACTATAACTTACTCATTTACTAAGACTTGGTTTCTGTCAAAACACATTTGGGACATGCTTTTAAAGTCTTCTTTCCAAAAAAAAAAACTTTGTAAAGTCATTATCTGCTTATCAAGACGCCATCGAATGAGTCCCTACACGTTGGGTCTTAGTTAAGTATAGTGGAGATCCTGTCGCCACCTTCCGACTCCATCATTAGACCAGCTCGATGGTGCCATATTATTGCATCGTCTTCGAAGTTACGTAGGTACACCAAATTTCAGCTTAATCGGTCCCGGGAAGTGGCACAAATTTTCCTGGCAAGATTTGAGCCGAACATACATAATATTATACTTACAATAATAAATAGTTAATAAAAACCTAATAAAAAGCTTCCTAATAAATTTTAAATAGTTATAGGTACACCTTACCTGTTAACTTGCTGTCAAGCGGCAGTGTTCACATTGTTGTGTCCCGGTGTGGGGGGTTAGAAAATCGATGAATTGACTATCACTAGCTAGCCATTTCAACTTAGTTCTCATAGTTGGCGAAGCAAATGTCCATAGACCTTAAAGCTTAAAGCCCACACTGAACTGTCTTCTCCATGTCTTAAAAATCGGAATGCTTTTTGGTTATACGTATAAAATCGTGAATTGATGTGAAAAAAAAAAATTTTTTTTCATCAATTTCTAGGTTAACATTATAAAATTAAATAAATGAATAAACCATTATGCAACGAAGAAGACGACGTTTTCCATTAAATAAAAAATATGGTTTTTCCATTACAGGGTATTTTGATTTTTTTACTTAACATAAAAGGGCAAGTACGATTTTAATCCAAGACAGATATACTGACACGTTTTACTTTTTCTTTGGCTGGCTCTAAGACTACTAGTCTACTGTGCCTTTCTGCACTACCTTTAAGGTAACTAAATACTCGGCATTACGCTCCGTACCCAGTAATTCTCGAGAAGTAAATATGGCACGTGACGGTTCGCAGGGTTACCGTTACCGCACACGCGTCGATTGACCGTGAGATTGCTGAGAATGTCCTTGGACCGTTAGACAAGTGTATGTGTAACTCAAACTCATAACAATAATTTGACAAATTCACTCTGCAACACGACATAATATAGGTTACAATCCATCAATCCAGGGCAATACAGATTCTAGGCGGTAAAAACCATATCGTCTTTGACCTGTTATGGTATTGTTTTTAACTCAGCCGCCATTATTGTCAAGTAAATAAGACCTATAAAAAGTTGACAATACAGGTAAGAGAACATTTAAGAAACGTTGCGCTGTCGTCTTAAGGCAAAAGGCCCAGTAATTCTCGAGAAGTAAATATGGCACGTGACGGTTCGCAGGGTTACCGTTACCGCACACGCGTCATTTGACCGTGAGATTGCTGACAATAGCGGCCTGTACACGGCACGGTTTGGACCGCGGGAAACGTGGGGTTTTTACTATTTTACTATTACAGTTGCATTTACACGTACGGTTCGGCGCGAAGATTAGCATGGCGCGTGGCGTTTCCCGCGGTCCGAACTCTACGTGTGCAGGCCGCTAATGTCCTTGGACCGCTAGACAAGTGTATCTGTAACTCAAACTCATAACAATGATTTGACAAATCACCTCTGCAACATGACATATACCTATGGTACAATCTCTCAATCCAGGGCCTTTATTCTAGGCGGTAAAAACCATATCATCTTTGACCAGAGGGCCTATTGCCTAACGCACTCGCAATCGCAATCGTTTTCAATTTGCAAATCGAAGGCTTGTCTGCATACAAAATGAAACCAATTGTTCCGCTTTGAAGCCGATTGCGAGTGCGTGAGGCAATAGCGACGCTGTTCTGGTAATTGTTTTTAACTCGGCCGAGATTACTGTGAAGTAAATAAGACCTATCAAAACGTTGACAATACGAATATTAGGTATAGGTGGTATGGATTTTACCGCCTATAATCTCGGACCACGTAAGATAACATTTAGAAACCTTGCGCTGTAGTGTTCGGCTCTAAATCTACCGTCCCTTCCTCCGCTATATTGAAGGTAACAAATCACCCAGTAATTCTTGAGAAGTAAGTGTATACTTTTTTTTATTTCTAAATGACGAAGTTTTTACAAAATTACTAGTTTAAGGTCGAAAAGCGGGTATTTAAAAAAAAAATCTAATAACGTGAATAACTCGAAAACCAATGAGTTTTGACCCCTGGTTGACTGGACTTAAATCATTACAAATGAGCTGTAGAATAACCCCTTTCAAGGAATACGGCGAATTTCCTGTCACCCTGTATACAATGACATTATCCGCCGGTCTCTTGACTCCGTCAACGTTCCCACTTTACTGGAGCCAACCGGTATCGCTAGGGACGACGGCAAGAGACCTGACGGTATGTCTTTAATTCCGTGGAGTAAGGGGCGACTAGCCTCGTCACACCTCCGCGGAACAGTAAATAAATCAGGCGCGGCGGCTGAGGCGGCCGAAACCATGAAGAAGAATAAGTATAAGGGTCTCGGCGCAGAATATCACTTTGTTCCTTTCGGCGTCGAGACCTTTGGTCCGTGGGGACCCAGTGCTATTAGCCTTTTTAAGGACATTTCAAAAAGGCTAATAGAAACAACTGGAGACCACAGAGCTGGCAGCTTCCTCGGCCAACGCATAAGTATTGCTGTACAACGAGGAAATGCTGCTAGCATCTGTGGTACTTTGCCACGGGGGCGCTTTCTTTTCTAGCTTTTATTTAGTTTTAATTTTATAGTTTTTAGCTTAGTTATATTTAGGTTTATTTTAGTTTTAATTAATTAATTTATTTATTTTTAATTTGCCATAGTTTTAGTTTTAATTTTTAATTGTTACTTTGTATTATATTTTTAAGTATTTGTAAATCTTGATCAATAAGTAGGTATATACAACGTTTCCCGGCTGCTAATGCTAAGACTGTAGATAATCTAGAATGTTTCCTAAACATAATAAAATTAGTTATCTCTCTCGTATTTTTCCGCAACCATTTACAAAATGACATAAATTATTTAGTTCGGCTACAGAATGCAGCTTTAAATATTTATTGCAATGGAGTTGAACAACTAAATCCGGGATGCAATAGCGAAAAACACCGGTAAATTTCCCAACCGAGTGTCGCAGACGAACCTAATAAAACTTTTAAATAGCCTCCACTCACCTTTATTACCTTTATTCAGCATTATTAAATTTGCCTACGGCCAGTAGTGAAATCGGGCCCGTAACTAGTCCCTAACTACTGAAAGGGGGTGGCGCAAAAAGCCTTTGACCACTCCCACGCTCGGCTATTTTTAATGTCACACATCTGTGTTCTAAAACCGCTTACTAAAAATCGGAACGGTCCAAAATTGAATGCCGATAGGAATTTCAGCAAATCACCATCTAGTAGTATCATATTGTATTCTTGTATCATGTTTTAGAATGCATAAACGTTGTGTAAGAGCACTTTGTGGTGCACATCAGAGAGAATCATGCCAGCCAATAAAGAGGGCTTTATTAAATACGGAATACTTCCACTTCTCTGTATATATAATAAATAAATAGCTGTATTTACTAAGAAATATGATATTTGATAATATTCTGGACATATTTTAGTATTTTCAGAATGATGGTTTTAAAAAAGCTATTTAAAAGTGGTTATTGAGAAAAGTGTTTTACTCTATTTAAGATTTTATAATTGGTAAATTATAAATGACAATTATTTCTAGATATACTGTTAGGTATGTAGAACATTAGGTCAAGTCATGCATAATAGTACTTTACGTGACGGTTGCATACTGCCAATTACGCAGAGTTGCGTACAATACTTTATCTACACACATATTATAAGTACTCTAAGATATTTTTTAGATTATTTTTTATTTTTGTTTTAAAGCTTCCACACGAACCTTAAACTATTATCATTTATGAACTCCTTTCCGTCGTATCATGGCCCAGATATTTCTCCAGGGCTGCGGTAACGTGAACAGGATATCTCTTGATTTATATTGGGTCTGGCGAGAAATCTATTGGAAACAACCATTTCGTGGGAAACATTCTTTACAGTTTTCTTTGAAAGTAAACATTTGGTAGCCGAGGATACAAGTAGGCACTTTTTACTTGATAATATACATTTGGGGAGGGATACTTTGAGTGATAATATTGGAATTGGAACCGTAATTTATTACCAAGGTTGGACCTTCTACTTCAGGACATTTTGCAGGGCCCGTGCCCGTTTGAGCAATAATTGCCTGTCAATATGGACGTTTCATTTTATTACACAAATTTAGAGTAAGACAGCCAGCTATAAATGGCCGTTAAAAGTTGCTTATGTGTACCTTGAGCCTATCGGCCAAGATTGCTGTCACTTTCTTACACACATGCCATATGTTCCAACTACAGCTGTTTTCCGCTTTTAAAGCGCATTCATTTCTATAAATTGTATCGTCAAAGAACACTATTAAAAACATCCTGTGACAATTTCCCAATTAAAAAAATCATTCCGATTCGGAAACAAGTCAGTAATCACAGCCTGGCCCGCCCGCTCGCCAGGCGTAACCCCGTCAGACGTATATCTAAGCAGAATTTCTGTACGTAATTTAATTACCTCAAGCCAGCCTGAAACCCCACGCGAGATCTCGTGAGGTAAAATAACTATTGGATTGGATGTAACTTGAAATTTTGCAGTCTAAAGTCTAAATACATATACAGACTAAGCAAATGGGTCAGTATGAAGAAATCGGAAAATATAAGAGTTATATGGTTTGGGGAAACAATGCCTTGATTTTTGGAAAGGGAAAACCATAAGTACTGGCAATCAAACCCAACAATTTGTCCCGTACTTTATTTTTCTCTAAAAATTTTTTTTGGCACAGAGCTCGAATGCAAATCGATTCTATCACTACCTATTAGATTTAGTTTAATCGTTCGATTTCTAAAATATAAAACGTTCTCAACATCATTGCTACAACTGATCTCGCGCTGCCGATATCCACTGTTGTTGCTGTCTTCGGTGGCGGCGTTATATTTTAATCCAATAATAGCAAGACAACTAAAGGTAAAAAAACATGTTGGCATCTGAAGCGACCCGGGGGCCGATCTGAACACCAGCGCTGGGTTTTCAAGCAAATGATGAGATCTACTCTCATTGCCTAGAAATTAAATAGTTTTTCATCTTTAAACTTAACTTTGTTTAAATTTAAAGAAGTTTAACGATCCGTTTTGTTTAAATTTGTTTCTGTATCTGTTCTTGGCAGTAAAGTAGGTAGGTACTTTTATTTTATGTAAAAAAAACGTCACTTTGGCTTAAGTTTACTCCTGGACACACTAAGATTTCACAAACAAACTTTAAATGACAGTTCCGCAAGCCATGACTTTTGACCTTCCAAGCAGTTCCGACAAATGTCGGGCCGGAATAATTTCATAGCAAGTTTAATTCGAACTCTACACTAACGTTATAGCTAATAACATGGCTCAACATGTAATTCGGATTCAAAGCTAGTGGATCCCCAAGAGATCGCCATTTGGTTGTACGCTGAATTCGGATCGCAATGCCTAAGATTCTGAAAGCTAGATTTATTAGAACTGAAGCGACTTTCACAAACGATAAAGTACGTTTCTATGTTCACTAAATATACGTTGAAACTTAGAAAAAAAACCATGCTAGTGAAGAACATGACCTGTAACATTTTTATTCTCAAGACTGCTAAGTAAAGGCTTGCTAGTGTATGCTAGTAATTTCACCTGTTGTCTTATCCCCATAACAGAATACAAAAATTAGAACATTGCTGCTTGGTGGTAAGTTATATGATAAGAATAGGGTGGTAGCAATCCAGACAGACGGATCCACTAATTCCAACTTAAACGGGAGGTGCTGAGCTAGGTTAGGCTTTAGCTAGGTTTTTGGGTTGTTTATTATGAGATAATTATCAGCGCTGAAAATAGGAGTCACCATTATATTGAAAGTTTTTGTTTATATAATCTATCATAAGCATAAGTAGTTTTAGGATCATGTGTTATAATCATCTTTCGCCCAGTCTGGTACTGGTTCAGTATTTTAGTATTTTTTTGTTTTTGTCGGTAATTTATTTTTCTGTAGTTGTGTTAGATGTAAGCAAATAAACGTTTTTTCTTTCTTTTTGTAAAGATTCATCAAAAATGACGGAACTACAAACAAATACAAACTTAATTTAACAAAACCCAATAGTATTCCAGCAAAGGTCGTTGCCACACAAGACTGGTCCGCAAACAACCTTTTTCGATAGGCGTTATTTTATTTATCCGAACAGCCTCATCCAATCAGACGGTAAAACATCCGAATTGCTTCATCTGTCTTTTCGCATAGTTCTTTCCAGCTCAGATTCTAACACCTACCCTTCATACTCCGACAAAATATTCCACCCACAACATACAAATATACACCGACGCTTCGGCAGTAGAGTTAGGAGCTAGCCTCGTGCACTGGACGGTAATGTATATCATTGAATCGCCTTTTGTTTCGGCTCACAAGCATCTTGGATTGGACTTGGTTCTCCTACTAAATTATTCGTAATATTGGCTATCTAGTGACCGCAATTCTCTTTGCTACTTTTTACTCGGGAAACGGTGAATTGTGGAACATCTGCTGTGATTAATAAGTAAATCCGTTCGCTTAAGAAAAACGATTTGTTCTTGAGTAACCAGTTTTACTTAATGGTTACTTAATAGAAATTGGTTGCTAAATTCGCGATAAATATATATATGAATAAGCTAATGAATATAAGTCGAGATTTAAGATTGTTTTGGAGAAAATGCTTTAGAGAAATGTGTCAATATAATTCCATACCAATTTAGCTCCGAACGATAACGTTTCTCATCCCCTAATTCAAGTCCAACATTCACGATTTTTGAATATGTTGTAGTTATTATGAAAAACATGATTTGTAAGTCAACTCGAAATCGAGAACTTGAAATTATACGTAAATTATAATGGCCATTTTGTATTTACGTGTACTTATTTGTAAATACGTTCCACCTATAATACGAGTATGTACATTGCATTAGCTATATGGTCAAAAGTCGTTTTGAGTCTACACACGAGTAAGTATTACCTTTTGGTCCTAGCAGCAACATTTTTTTTGATATAACAGTCTTTCATCTTTAAGGGCTGATATCTCTTAAACGGCTCGACCGATTTTGAGGAAACCTAGCTAAGAACCACGGCTAGAAAACTTGCTTTTGGCTAAAAAAAAACGCATCCAAATCGGTTCACCCGTTTAAGAGCTTCATACACTTAACACCCCCCTATTTTTGCGTCGAGGGTGTAAAAAGCACACGATTCAATCAATGATATTCATAATGATTAAGGTTCAAAATTACTTAACGTTTTATTAGCCAAACGTATATCTCAATACATAAACAATTACGTACATTAATAAACAACTCTGTCTTAATTTCGGAGAAAGATGGCAATGAAGGATTTCCGAACTTTGGCATCAAAATAAACATCTTAATCAAATAAGTAAGAAGGGTACATGTGTCGTAGAGATTTAACGCAAATGCTACCCTAAGTGTAACCCAAGAGGGTCTTACATTTGTCGGGTGTTAGATCACAGATAAGTCCGTATTACTTAGGGAACTTTATTACTAAGGGGGTAGAAGTTTTGCAACAAAGAGTATGTACCTAACCCAGGCTTTGTGGTCACGCCGTATCGAAGTTACCGAGGTTAAGTAATGAGGGCTCAAATACGCCTTTCGCATTATGTGACTGATCTAATTTGGTTGGCATTATTAACAAGGACTCTGTTAAGATTTGGGTTACATTAATAAACGGTCTGGGAACGCGATGTATGCGAAAAGCACAAGACCGGTCTGAGTGGAGAGCCTTGGGGGAGGCCTATGTCCAGCAGTGGAAGTCTTTCGGCTGACATGATGATAATGATTTATTTATTTATTTATTTATTTAGTGATCGTGTAATTAACATTGATGATGAATAAACGGTCAAGGGAGAGTCGGACTCGCGTACCGAGGGTTTCGGACATTATTATATTTCGATTTGGAATCGAATCAGAGTGAGCCTCGCACTGTACCATTGTTTGGTATTTGTTGTTTTTCGTTAGGTTTTGTACCATCATACCAAATTTGACGCCTGTATGTTTTACTGTTTTTACGATGCGAGAAATAAAAATACTTGAAAAAATAACTTTAACAAAAAGCAAGCTTTCAAAACCCAACTGTTGCTAACCAACTTTTGAATCGTTATAAATCCTAAATGATCATTCAAAATGAAAAAAGATGAAAGCAACCTAAAGATGATTTTTAAATCCCTATTGAATGATACCCCGCTTGTCATACGTCGCCGACTTTTTTTTTAAATTTGCACAATATGGTGTCTGGTTGCCGCCATATTGAATTTTGATTACTGTCATATCTTCAGTGACACTCACCAGATTAAGACAAGTCGATTGACATACAATACATAAAGAGCTGTGAAACACATTACCCTCCTTCGGCAGTCGGGTAAAAAAGTTTATTATTATTTCCCTTTTTTTTATTTGTTAGTAAATCCGATTTAATAACACATATTCTGAAAAAAAAACCCGCTATCTGTTACGGTTCAAAAGCTCTATAAAGATAGGACCGACGGACAGACGGACGGAACATTCGGAAAAATATAGTTCAGATTAAGGTGTACCCTCAAAAACCTTATCATCCTCTCTCTCTGTCCAGTGGAGTAAGAATACTAAAGTTAGAGTACTCTTGATTGAGCTTGGTTACCAGGAAGAAGTTAGGAAACTTCGCCGGCACCTGGCTCCGATAACAACGAAACTGACCCTCAGGAGCCTAAACTTCGCTGGATATTTGAATTCTAGCTCAGTTAGAACGCCTAAAGTTCATATCTATACTATTCCCAATTATAGAACTGGAGCTGCATTGTACTCGGTAAAATTAAATTGGATTTGACTTGCTATCGTATTGTTTAAACTCGGAGGCCATTACTATCAATTAAATAAGACACTCTACTCTACACTCATATCATAAGTCCTCTATTATGCGTAGGCAATGACCAGCATTACCTGTGGTAGTAGGTGACAGTGACGACAGGTGTTAATTTTGGAAGATGTTCCAAATTTGGATCTCATTACCTTACAATATTCGATAACGTAATTTCAAAATTACGGTACAGCAGCAGCTGTCATCGCTGTCACCACATGTAAGGTAATGGTGGCCATACACCATCCTTCCTATCGCCCAATTGGCATGACGCCACCGATTGGATCAGTTAGAACTGACCGTATGTGGGAGTGGATTGGCATGACAGTTATAATTGACGGCATAATCAAATTTCGATTCTTTTGGCTTGTCATTCCGATTGGATCATGCCGATTGGAATTTGTATGGCGGTGGGCGATCGTCAGTTCAGTCAGGTCAAGATTTTTGTCGGTGATAGACGTGGTGTAATCACACTCATGTTGTCATTACGGAACCCTCACGTAAACTAAACTACTAAAATTAGCATTCCTCGAAAAGGAAGGTAATGCTGGTCATTGCCTACGGGTTTTGAACGCATAATAGAGGACTTATGATATGTGTGTTAATAAATGTATGTATGAATGTAACTACTTTATTGTACAAACAAAAGAGATAACAATTATAACATAGACAAAAATATAATAGGGATGTACAAAGGCGGACTTATTCCTTTAAGGGATGTCTTCAAATTAATGACAACAAATAGCCAAATAAGTACATTTTTTTATATGTATACAATATATCTAATATTATGAATAAATATACATAATAAGAAGGAAAAAGTTTTAAGAACAAGTGTCAAGCGAGAACTTCTTTAGTCTAGTAAATGAGACGTTATCTATGAAAAGGGACTTTATTGTCGATGGCGCTTCCGCCATTATTAACGATGCTCCGATATAAATAAAACGTCGCGTGACGCAGTGCGGCGTAAGGGCCATCGACAATAAGGTCCCTTTTCGTAGATAATGCCACAAATGTTAGGTGATTTCCTCTCTGCCTAGGTAACATCTGATCTGAGATTAAAGGTGAAGATCGCGGGAAGCCGATGGATGCGAGCAGCCGTCGTGGAGATCTTTGGGGAAGACTTATGACCAGAGGGCTCAGACAAGATGCACTACGTTAACTAACGTTTCTATTCGATTCGTTTTTAAACCAATAGCGTCACTGGAAGATGACGTGATACGAAAAGTCACGTGGTCTACCAGTGACGCGATTGATTTAAAAACGAATCGAATAAAAACGTTAGTTAGCGTAGTGCATCTTGTCTGACCCCTCAGGGGTGTTATTCTCTTGATAACTTTAACAAAAGGCAAGCTTTCAAAACCCGAATGTTCAGTTGCTAACCAACTTTAAATCGTTATAAATCCTAAATGATCATTAAAAATGAAAAATGATGAAAGAAACCTAAAGATGATTTTTAAATCCCTATTCAATGAATGATACCCCACCTGTCATACTTGGTTGACTTTTTTTTTTTAATTTGCGTAATATGGCGTCTGGTTGCCGCCATATTGAATTTTGGTTAGGTACTGTTATATCTTCAGTGGCACTCACCAGATTCAGACAAATCGATTGACATAAGAATCATCTAAATCGGACAACGGGTTTAGATTTTATAGTGCCACAAACGAACAAAGATACATAATATAGGCTGTGAAACACATTACCCTCCTCCTTCGGCAGTCGGGTAAAAAACGGCGCTCGGTCGGACGAACGAGTGAACGTGTGAACGCGCCCCACCGGCGAGTTTAAGTAGTCCCGTCAGAGCGCACATAACACATTTTAGTGCGTACATTCTCAAGTAGGCAGCAGGGCTTCTGTCGTGTGGCGCGTTCACTTGTTCACTCGTTCGACCGACCGCGCGCCAATGATATTTTATATTAAGATACGTCATCTGCGCGCAAAAGCGTTCCTCGAAAAGGAAGGTAATTGCCTTACTATCGTTTAGTCGCGCCGTAGCCGCTGACACGCACGCGTCAAAAACAGTAAAGTTTTATTGCCGAAATGCAAGAAATACAAGTCATAAAAAATGCCTTCTTGTGTTTTTCGAGGCTGCCGAAATTATACTGTAACTATAAACTTGTTTTACTTCGCCATACTTTGTTTAATTTGCACCGGTGGCGTCACTGTCACCTGTGAAACATGAGATACTCAATTAGATATCGCATGAGTGCGATAAAGACGGGTAGCTATATGGCAGCCATGAGCGGGCACGCCGCGTCATTCGGGCTACGCAATTTGAAACAACTATTTATCTCTTTCTAACAATAGCGTTCGCTACAAATTGCCGTCTTTGTCTGTAGAAATAAGGCAACGTAGCAACTGTCAGTAATTGGTGACGGTTTTCGAATGCGTTTAGTATGAGCATAACGTATCTAAATATAAAATATCATTGCTGCGCGCCGTTTTTAAGAGATTTAGGTCCCAGCAGTGGACGTTTTCGGATAAATTTTGATGATGATGATGAAGATAATATTAAATGATTCCGGGGTGTTGTCTTAGTTTCATTGCGCGATATGATTTTCGTGATACATTGCGTCGCCGCAATAACTCCTGACTCAATAATGCTGAAACAACTCGCCAATGGATTTCTACAAGCATGCCGGCTATTGACCAATGAAACTGAGCCGTAACTCACTTTTTAATTAGCCGAGGAATTACAAGCCGGCGAGTTTAAGTTGTCACGGGTAGCACAAGTGGTATTTTCTCGCTTGTCGCACAGTGCGTCTCTATCGTTACTGACTAGATAGAAAGGGAGATCCGCCACAACCAAGTTGCGGGCAACTTCTGCTAGCCGTGCTGAGCAGATATTTATTAATTATAATTTTTTCCTAGCCTGTTTTTGTTTCCCACTGCTGGGCAAAGGCCTCCCCTCTTTTTCGCCATTCGGCTCTATCCAGAGCGCACTCTTGCCGATCCCTTGCAAAGGACTCTAGGTCATCTCGCCATCCCCTTCTGGGTCTACCTCTGCTACGATGTCCGTCGCGTGGAAGCCAATCGGTGGTACTTTTGGCCCATCTCCCATCGTGCATGCGGCAGATATGCCCAGCCCAGTCCCACTTTAACTTTGCGGTCTTCACCCCAACATCAGCAATACCAGTTCTGGAGCGCAGCTCTGTGTTCTTCACCCTATCGGATCTTCGGACACCCAATACGCTACGCTCCATTGCTCTTTGGCAAACCTTGAGCTTAGACTTTTGAGCCTCAGTTAATGACCACGTTTGGGCACCGTATGTTAGGATGGGCAGGATGCACATGTCGACCAGTTTTATTTTTAAAGTAATAGGAAGGGTGCCCTTCATCAGTTCCTTCATGGACCAGTAGCTCCTCCAGGCATTTTCGATCCGTCTATCGATCTCTTTGTCTTGCCGGTTTGTGAAGGAGACTATCTGGCCCAAGTAGGTATACTCATCGACGTACTGTATAACCTGCCTGTTTGTCATCAGCTGAGTTTTTGATCTGTTCATAGTCAGTCCAACCTCAAAGCTTGTAGTTCTGAGTTCTTGCAGCATACCCTCAAGTTCACTTGCCGATGATGAGCGGAGCACGATGTCGTCCGCGAAACGAAGGTTTGTCAGCTATTTGTCGCCGACATCGATGCCCTTAGAATTCCAAGAGTTTGCCAGTAGTTTAAAGATTTCCTCAAGGCAGCTTGTGAACAATTTTAGGGATAGCGGGTCCCCCTGCTTCACGCCTTTTTCTATTTTGAACCTGGGGCCCGGAGATTGAAGCTTTATGCTGGCCGTACTTTTATCGTAGATAATTCCAAAGAGTTCAACATACGTCTGGTCTATTTGCTGACTACGCAGTGCAGATAATATTGCACGATGTGTGACGCTGTCAAATGCCTTATTATAGTCAACAAATGCCAAATAAAGTGGTTTATTGAATTCGTTGGACTTCTCTATGACCTGGTTGAGGGAGTGTAGGTGGTCAACAGTGGAAAAAGACGGGCGGAAACCAGCTTGCTCGGGCGGTTGGTGTTGGTCCAGTTGAGGGGCAATCCGATTCTGGATGACCGACCACTATAAATAGTTTGTAAATGTGGGACACAAGACTTATCGGTCGGTAGTTATTCACGTCGGCTTTATCTCCCTTCTTGTGAAAAAGTATGATATTGGAATGGCAAAAACCATTCGGCAATATTCCCGTCAGCAATACGCTATTGAAGAAATTGGTTAGATGCGGTAAAAGAACATGTCTTCCCAATCTTAGAGCCTCCGTCGTAACACCATCCTCACCAGGACTTTTCTGGCACCTAAAGCATGCTTTTTAAGGCGCAATTCACCTCGTGGTCGGGTATTGGCAGTGTGGAGTTAGGACAAGAGTACCCTTTGCCGACGTGTTCTCGCGATGGGTCTGAATACAGGGTCTGGTAGAAGTTTGTGCATAGTTCTGTGATTTTTTGTCTGTCGTTCTGCCTGATTCCATTATCATCCCTCAAACACGTGATCCATGTTCTTCCCTTGGTGATACCCTGTTTGGCTATTCTGAGTGAGCGATGTGTTTTAAGAGCTACCTCTACCAGCCTGGTGTTAGCTTCCCTAATATCCTTCCTTATACTTCGTTTTACTTCTTTATCTAAAATTTTGTACTAATGCCTATTATATCTACTATTTTGTCTATTAGTTATTAATTGCAATGTATTGTTAGATAATTTCCTATTTTGTGATTTATTTTGCTTAATTTTACTGCTAGCTGATTTTATACAATCCAGGAGTGTAGCGAACTGTGATTCGGGATCCATTTCCAAGCCGGACGGGAGACCACTGAATCTGTTTTTTAACTCTAGATTAAACTGATCCATGTTTTCTAGAAGCGTGTCCCTCTCAAGCCGTTTGATACGTTTGGTAAATAGCATCTGTCTTAATATCTTTAAGTTAAATTTCATATTATTTTTTTTAATTTGACGCGGAGTGGTCTATGATCGGAATTAATTATAATTATATTAATTATTAATTACTCCAACATCGCTTACAATTTTAGTGTCAGAAGCTAGCACATAGTCTATCTCGTTTTTGACGCTACCATCCGGAGAAACCCAGGTCCAGCGACGTTGTGATTTTTTTGAGAAAAAGGTATTACTGATGCTCAGAGCCTGTCCAAAGGCGAATTGTATAAGCCGGGTGCCACGGTCATTTCGAATACCGATACCATGTGGACCTAAAACTCGTTCGTTATCCAACTCATTCCTTGCTCCGACTTTTGCGTTGAAATCTCCGAGGACCACGTTCCATGTTCCTCGGTTCTCTTCGCAGGCCCTGTTGAGAAGATCGTAATACTCTTCTACCTCATCATAGCAATGTGCCGATGTCGGTGCGTAAGTTTATTAATATTTTTGTATTTTTTTTGTATTAGGTTATTACTTTATGAAATTGGCGTTTTGTTGAACTGGCCACTTTGGTTCAAAATATCTGGTATTTGGCTAAGAATTCTAAATTCAAATTTCTTTCAAATTTTAGCTCATGTTTGTGCTTCGCATTTAGCGATTCATTTGTTACCGCGTCATTTGTTTTTTCTTTAATTATGTCGTATATTTTATAGGATCGGCTAAAGCCAGGCTCCCACGCCCTGTTGTTTCACAGATCTGATCGCGCCATTACAGGCCGACAGATCGTGGGAATGGTCGCATCTGATGAGGCCTGTGGTCGCCTGTCGTCGCCCGTTCGATCCGTCGTGAGTCGGTAAGTTCAAAGTCGCGGCGCGACGGTGCCTGTCGCGGCCTGTAGCGATTGATTTGATTATAATTCAGCAAAGGGTAAATTAAATAGAAGGCGACTCCACGGGCCCTATTTTACTCTATAAAACTGCCCTCGTACGCAGAAAAGGCACAAGTGCAATTAATTTATAGAAGCATATTAAACTCTCAAGGATTATAATAAGGTTGGAAGTGCAATACAATTCATATAGATGATGTGCTTTTTTCCGTAGGAGGGCAGAAAAACATTATTGCGTCTGTGGCATTTTATCGTACCTATTGTCAACGTTTTGATAGCTCTTATTTTCTCAAAAATCCTATGTAATCTTGTCATAACATCATCATAGGAGCCAGTAGGTATGGAAAAAGTGTCCAGTAAGTAAGTATGGAAAATCCGTAACATACCATATTATTTGAATTTGGAACTATCGGTACAGACCTGTGGACAGCCTTTAAAAAGACTACAGAGGTAAGCAAGAAAAGGTCACATGTCACATGGCACAAAAAAATATATGAAAGTGAAAACTATTTCGACTCCATTAGGATTTCTGCAAAGAGCACCATTATTTAGAAAAAAACAATTTGAATTGCTTTTTATTTATAACTACATGAAAAGCTGAATAATCAGCTCTAGTTGGCAGTTTGATACTAGAAGATAAAGTTAATAAATAAAAAAGTGGGCGTAAAACAATTACCCCACAAAAGTACCAGGGCATCATAAACTCAAAGCAGTTCTCGTTCAGAGCAGACATCGCGCGATTTCTATTATTTACGAGAACGTCACACGCACCATGTCCGTTTTATGCGCCCCTAGTACATCGCGACCGGTCTAACATATTATAGTGAATCGTTTAAATTAATTAAAAAAACGGCTAAGCGCGAGTCGGACTAGCGCCCTGAGGGTTATGTACATGTGGTCATCAATATTTACAACTTTTTTTTTAAATCATTCTACTTGCTCTATTTTTGAGAAAAGCACTATACATGCCTCGACCATTAAGAGCCATCCTGGACTCGTATGTATAAAAGGCCTCGCCTGGCGGCTCGGCCTTCTAACTCCTACTCGGCCAGGATGGCTCACATACTGGTCTTTGCAGTAATGTACTATTACGTGACAGTAATGGCGGCCGAGTTAATAACAATACCATAACATCTCAAGTGCAACATGGTACAGTCAAGGACTTTAATTGTTATGCCGCTATGGAACTCTGTTATAATGACAGCGTCTAACCACATGACAGAAATTACGCTTAAATGAATGATTAACGTTATGCGACAGGGTTCCATAGTGCCATAACAATTAAAGTCCTTGACTGTACAAGCTCTCCATTCCAAATTTAATTTAAATCCGTCCCGCAATTTAAACGCAAATAACAAATGTACTAAATCGCATACGCTTTCCCATTTATAAAATAAGCCTTATTATTTATTTTAAACGTATAACTTAAGCTTTAAATACCCAGTAATGGATTCATTAAGAAAGGCCAAAACCCTTTTTCGACGGGTGCTGTAACATATCACTTTACTCACTTGGTGAATAAACAGGGCGTAAAACGGTAACTTTAAGCGCGGGTGCAAACAAAGATCGATTAACCCGTTGCCGGCCATTAGCGACGCAAACATATTTGTATTTCTCTTTGGATAAAATGTGAGGTAGGGCGACAGCTGTTGTAGTGTTAAGTGTCGACGGTTTTGGATGTTCTTTCACGATTATATTATATTTTTTTAACCCCCGAAAAAGTATTATACGTTTAGAGTGTGTCTTTGTATGTGTGTACAGTCAACAGCATAATTAAGTGATCATTTATGTACCCTGTCACTTTAACGTCGTGTTTGAAATTTCATACAAAATTGTGAAACGATTGAAAGCGACAAAGTACATACATAAATTATCACTTATTTATGCTGTTGACTGTACCAGTACCTGTGCTGTGTCACGAATATGAATGTTATTTTTTTAATCATAGACAAACTAATAAAGTCTCTTTTCTCAATTCTTTCGAAATCGAATGTACATAAGTAGGTACGATTTTTTTAAATATTATATCGATCTTAGAATTGGTTTGGGAAGATGTTCCAAATTTTAAACACATTTGCTTTTACATACTACCACAGTAATGCTGGTCATTGTCAACGGATTTTGAACGCATAATAGAGAACTTATGATAATAATAATTATGTCTGTAGATAATGTAGTTTACGTGACGATTGCGTTATGCTAATTACGCAGAGTCTCGTACAATACTTTATCTACACACATATTATAAGTACTCTAAGAGTTCAGAAGCCGAAAGGCAAATGACCAGGATTACCTTACCTGTGGTAGTAGGTGACAGCGATGACAGCTGTAACGTAATTTTGAAATTACGTTATCAAATATTGTAAGAAGAAGATAGATGGAACATCCTCCAAAATTAACAGCTGTCATCGCTGTCACCTACTACCACAGGTAATGCTGTTCATTGCCTACGGGTTTTGAACGCATAATAGAGGACTTATGATATGTGTGTAGATAAAAATATTTCTGCTAGAGCTACTAATAGGTGGCCACTCAGACAAATGCTTAACTTTTTTTAAGGGGTTAAAACAACCCTTTAGACGTTAAGTAAACGGAAGTATTAAATCATGAAAAGTAGACTGTTACCGCTCGTTTGTGAGCATTATAATTTCCTTCTAGTTCGCGGAATTAAACGTCGTATTTCCCTTAAAATTTCCAAGTTTATATGCCCTTTTAAAGTATAACCATAATTTCCCCTCCGCAAAGTAAGTTTGCTTAGTAAAGTAAGCCTATACTTCGTTAATTCGTTGGGTACCGAGGGCTCAATATGAAAGGGCATTTTATATCGGAACGCCTTTATTTGGCATTGAATAGCAAATAAGTACAATGGTTACTCATGGGGAATTTATAATGCATTCTTGTACTGCATTAAAACATAGGGAATATCGGTTACACAGCTTCTAATAATGAATAAGGCTTTATTACAATACCAGAGGGTTGTATATTGTTCAGCGTGCATTTGTTTATAAGCTTTTTTGATTTGTAAAAGCAAATGGGTTTTCATTTTGTTATTTGCGCATGAAAAGTTCCTGTTTTGAGTATTTTACTCCAGTACAGTCAGCTCCGAAAGATCTACAAAGGTTGAAGTTGAATAATTTAGCTACGAGTGGGAAAACTCGCGGAATATAAGTCACAGTGACTTTCCGACTTAAGTTTTCGTTCTTTAGGGTTCCGTGATCAAAGAGTGAAAACGGGACTGTCTGTCTGTCAACGTATCTCATGAACCGTCATAGGTAAACAGTTGAAATTATGACAGAGTGTGTATTTCTTCTTCTATTGCCGCAACAAAAATAAACATGGTACGGGATGGTACGGAACACTTCGAGTGCAAGTTTGACTCATGTTTGGCCGGTTTTTTTTAGGGTACCGTGCCCTAAAGGTGTCTGACCCTAATACAAAGCCTACACCGATCGTATTACCTCCTGTAGGCAGGTATACAGAATATACAAATACAATACAAAAATTCTTTGTTTAACATCAAACAATAACAGCATAGAAAGTAAATACGAAAAAAGATACAAAGTCAACAGGCGGAATATTATGTTATAAATTAACGGCAGATTTTTTAACAAAATAATAAAATATAAAAACCTGGGATAGCTCGCCCAAACGTCGGCTTTGTACTTTGTGCTTTGGTCTTGATTAGGGCTTAGAACTAACCCATCATAAAAATATAAACATTTTAAATAAATTTTCTGGCTTCAAAATAAAAACATTTTTTTTTCTTGTTCCAACAAGGAGTGATGTTCTGTCCTGCTAATCCAATACGCAGTATCTCAGATAAAATTCCTGTAGCAATATCAACCTTATTACTAACAAAAAAAAGTTAACACTGCTTTGGTTATTAAATTTGGGCTTATTAGCTTAGTAGGGTAGTGTTTTTAAGAGCTTGTAGCGTGTCGCTGGCCTAGTGGACTGAGGACTTGACTCGTGATTGCGATACCAAGTTCGATGCCCGAAAGATCCAAAACGGTTAAACTGTACCTAGGGTTTGCATTCCAGATCCATTTTGTATGGGAAGATCCGGATCTGGATCCGAAAAATCTTGATCTGGATCCGAATTATCCGGATCTTCCATACAAAATGGATCCGCATTGCAAACCCTAACTGTACCCGAATAAGATAAGATAAAATTCGTAGGGTGATGGCACCAGTGTTGGACACTTTAAGCTAACCAATAGTGGACACTTAACTCTTAATTCAAAGATCCTACGGCTCTAAATTTATAGCTTAACAAATGAATAACCCTTATCTCCTGTAACATAAGAATCAAGCGTGTCCATTTTTGGTCCTTGGCCATTACTGGTTCCATCACCCTAGTGCATATAAATGCGAGATAAACTCGCGCACCGAGGATTCCGTACCGTCCAACTCACTTTTGGACGGTTTTTATAATAGTAGTAGTCTCTTTGGGTTTGCACTGTAATCAATTCACACCAAATTTGACGCTTACAGTTCGAAAGAACAGAAACAAAAATCTTTTAAATAATCATTTCTTGTATGGAGAGGGAGACACACACACCCCTTATTATTTTACAAATAATTAGAGTTTTTTCATATTTGTTAGTAAATTCACTGTCATAGCACATAATATTCTGTAAAAAAAATACCGGATATCAATTATGGTTCAAAAGAAGTCTTTCAAATTACAATGGACGGACAACGACGGCGTAGTAACAGAGTCCCGTTTGGGACCTTTAAGGTACGGTACCCTAAAGGTGAGATATGCAAGAAGGTACTGTAGTGAGGAGCGGTGGGGTGCTAATTAGTTAAACTTTACATTATGTTAAACAAATATTACCATTATAATAATGGTGGTTGTCTATTTACTCAAACATTACTATTCCAAATGTCAAGAGCTTCTACCTCATTCCGTTCATGACACCTATCCGTTATTTTTAAAAGTGTTCCTATTTCAAATATCAGCCACAGAGGCGACGAGGAGGTCTTCAACCTTCATAGTATTCAAAAGTTTCGAATAATACGCGCGAAAAACAAGAGAACATCTAACACTAATTGAATTTTAATAATAGCTAAAAGCCAAAGTTTGCTTTTAATACATTAACACAAATCAGCCAAGTCAAATTCATTACCGTGGAACTACGTGAGAGTTCGGAATGTTATTTAGTTAATCAACTAGATTAATATTCGTTTTCTATCCGAGTAATTAGGTAGTTATTCAAAACAATTAGCAAATTGGTATTAGGATGTGCATTAGTGGGGATTACATATTTTATGGCCGTTGCTTGTCATACGCGGTGGTATTATGGTACTCTGAAAAACCCCTATTCATAAACGTACAATAAATCTACTTTAGTTATAGTATTCTTTGTCCCTTTCTATCAAACTCAAATATCATTATGACAAATAAGGACAGCGTATGTCAAGCATGCTTTATCTTTTCGCCTAAACCGGTTTTTACTATTGGAAAGGGTTTTTTAAATTACTATAAAAAACTAACCAAACCTAACTTGACTAGTCTACACAATAGATGTTTATTAAAATCTGTAATTTCAGCCTAAAGGATGTTAGGCTAAAAGATTTTAGCTCAAACAATCGTTACGACAAACAATCATTAGGCGATGCGACGGGCTGCCATGTTTTACACAGATGTAATATTTAAGAGGATTGTGAGGCGCCGATAAAATCGCGTTGCTGTCAAAAAGAAAACATACTTTAGCTCAGGGCGGTAACATTTTTCAACCCCTACGTCAAGTCCGATATCCACGATTTTTGAATATCGTTACTACTTTAGAAAAAACTCGTATCTGATATTTCGAGATGTATGAGTTTGAACTTTATTCTCTTCACATTTAAGTTTAAAATCGTACGTCACAAAATATGAGATACGAGGTTTTTTCAAAAGCAATTACGATGTTCTAGTTATTATAAAGAACTAGGTCTGTACGTTTCTGTTTTTTGTTTTTTAAATTTGTTTCATTCTAAAAAATATTTTCTGGAATAGCAAAACATAGTTTTTCATGATATCTACAACATATTCAAAAACCGTAAAAATTTGACTAGGTTTAACGGGAGAGAACCGTTATCGAATTTTGTATGGAAATTTTGAGCTTCACAATCCTCTTAAGTGACAAGAAGTAGTGATCTCACTGCTTGCCTTATTTTCCTTCTTTCCCAGCTGTACCATTGATTAGTACATTAATGGTACTACTGGGAATTTTCGTCCCACTAGTACCATTAATGGTACTACTCATCTACTGCAGCCAGCATTGCAATGGAGGCAAGAGTGTGTTACCGGTTACCCGTGGTTCACCTATGTGGATTACAGAGAGTAGAATGGCCAAAATTAACAGGTAGGTTTAGGTTATGTTAGTTCTTCAGAGGGCCCGAAGGGTCAAAATAACGTCGACTTCGTTAAGGTCTGCTAAAATGCCCAGGTGAACTAATCAGGTGAACCACGGGTACCTAATGAAGGATTTAAATTAAGTAAGTAGACCCGGTTGCAACACTTGTATCGTGTACAATGGTACTAGTAGGAAAAAAATCCCAGTAGTACCATTAATGGTACTAAATCAATGGTACAGCTGGGAAAGAAGGCCCATTTTGCCCCTAAATTCCGACAGATAATAACACCTCGGACATCATGTACCATTGACGTAAAATATTCATGGACACTGCCAGGATAGTTACCCGGACTGCGCAGTTTGGCTGTTTGTGTAATTAGAATTTTAGAAAACAATTAGAGATATTGCCGGGGGCGTTTTGAACTGACGTTTTGCTGCAAATTGTGTTTAAATAATAAAAAGGACTCAAGGGAATTAAGAGTGGCAGGGTTGCGCGCGTTTGAAATATGTTGCTCTGTTTGGCTTTTGATATTTCGAATTTTCACCTAGAATTTCGGGAATAGCTCGAATGTTTTATAAAACTAATAGAGCGTGATTCAGAGGTGTTTTTTTTTCGAGTTGTATCCAGGGACCGGAAAACCCCTTCATTTGATTAACACTGTCGATAGGCTAACCCTATCATTTTGTTATTCAATCGATGTGGTTACCCTATGACTGAGTTACCATAACGTTAGGGCTAACCCCTTTGAATTAGTTAACCGTATCCGTAGAGCTTACCAAGTTCATTAGGGTTTCGGTAGTTTAATATTTAAGCACTTAGCATTGACTGGGTATTACCCCATTGATCGCCTCTCTCTTTTTTGCGCATTCGGGCAAATTCTGGCCCTTTCACTTAAGCGGCTGCTACCTGTCGCTACCCTATTAATTGTAAGGTAGTGCAATAATACGTCGAAACTCTTGCGCATAGAGATTACATCAGCTTGAAACCTTTCGATTAAGTTTTAATAGGGTAACATTCGATGGGGTATTGGGATAGGGTTAGCGCTAAGTCCAATTTACTGTATCGTTTGGTTGCCCTTTCATTGACGATAGGCTTAGCGCATCCTTGGGGTTTGTAAAAACAAGTCTATCAAATACCATATCGAAAATCCCTTTCGCGCTAAGCGGTTCCGGTCGCTGGTTGTATCCTTGATCAATCAGCGCTGGTTAGTCAGCGATTTTTCATCTGTCCTTCTGGGCCTCTATTCAACTAAGTGTGTATTCAACTAGTACTGTATAATAGTATTTTTATGAATAAACTAGAGGACGCCTGCGACTTTGTACGCGTACGAGTAGAATAAGTTTCCCGCTACTACCCCTATTTCTTCCCGTTGGGGGTCGTTTTCGGAAAATCCTTGCTTAGTGCGTCCCTAGACCTCGTAAGAAACCTACGTGCTAAAGGACAATGCCAGATCTTGGCTTAAAACACTTTAAAAAAAAAGCTCGCGGATGCGAAGGATGTTGATATGACCTGTTTTGTATGAGATTTAAATTCAGTATTTTATAACTTTTACATTTAAGGAACTTATACGAAAAATAGAGCCATCTATTAAGATACTTTATAAATAAAACAACTTGCGAGTAATGTATAGGTACCGTAAAACGGGGTGAGTAGGGATTAAGGGGTGAGTAGGGATACAACCTAAAGTAAGTCATAACTTGTTATAAATAAGAACGATGATTAAATGGACAATAACGTTACGTCTATTAGAAATAATTTCAGTCTTATAATTAGTAACATATGCTTTATTTTAGGTTGTGTCCCTACTCACCCCTTAATCCCTACTCACCTCGTTTTACGGTAGGGTACACTACATAATTCCGAAGAGTCATAATTCCGAATTGATCCAAATTCCGAATTTTCATAATTCCGAACGCAATTTTTTGATACAAGACTTAACTTTTTGTATCGCTTATATATGAAACCTAACCTTACCTACGTATAACAATTAAATTATGCATTTAATCTAAAATAGCTCCAGCGTAGCATAGCTTTCGAAAAATTTAAAATTCGGAAAAATGAATATTCGGAAAAAAGTAATTCGGAATTTTAAGGTGTTCCCTAATGTATATAATATAAAGTAAAACAAGACAAGTTCTTCAGAAAAGCTAATACCACGCCATTATTTTAAATATTTTTCAACATCAAATAAACCCAATTATATAATTTATCCGTCACAATTTTTTCTTAGGCCAAACCTTCTATGGAGGCCTGGCATTGTTCTTTGGAATCTCTAAACCCAGCGGTTTGGGCTGTGCGTTGATATGTCATTCAGTTTCTTCTTTTATATATTTAGAAATATTAATAACAAGTTCTAAATCCAGGCGATTTCTAGCAAAATTAAATCATATTTATAAAATCGCATTCGCAGTGATTATTCTCAATTTCACGGACAAAATCAATTATTTGCTACAATAACCACTTCAGACCCTCGAGAACCGTTTAACCTCTCTTCCCCATAATTTTAACACTACCACTGCCGAGTGGATTACTGCTACTGACGTGGGTCTGAGTGGGGCAGGCGCAGGGTTAATGCATCTGTAATATTTTGACAATCTTGTTAAAGTGAGACGGCTGGGTAAAGCAGGTTATTTCGGAACATTTTACAGGTAAAATTTTGTTGAAAACTTCTTAAGATGTTTGTTTGATGTTATTTACTATTTATTAATAGAAAAAATTGGTTATTGGTCATACGGGTCATACTCTATATAAAAAATATATGGGTGTCCCTCGGAATCGCTAACAACCTTTGTCCTAACACATCATTTGTCCGAATTTTGATTTGCCCTAAACTGGTTTTCAGATGAGTCAGGCAACTTTTTAAGTTTTCTAATTATATCTGCGGTTTGGTTAGGTTAGGCTTGAATAATAACACTAAAAAAATAATTAAGCGGAAATGGCTTTAGGATAAACGAAAATTCAGACAAACGATGCATTAGGGCAAATGACGATTAGGGATTCCATAGGGCAATCAAAAAAAAAATTTTAGCTACCTGCTACCAATCCCTCTCTAAAATCCCTGCTAAGGTTTAGTACGAATATAATTTCTTACATATTTATTATTTACATATTTAGTAGGAGATCCGAATAGGAGACGAGTTTCACTGGGCTGTTTATTCGATAAAAAGTATTTTATACCAAATTTAATATGCTAAGTAATATATAGCGAATAGGTAGGCTCAAAAAAAACAGTCCAGTACAGAATACATTAAAAATTTAAAAAACAACTTTGTTTTAAAAAATTGCAATAGCTTGTTTACTAGACGAATTACATACCCAATCGAAAGTATGAAGCCTATAGAATATGCAAATGTTAGGTTGACTATTTTTTTCCCGTCAAACTATTGGGTAGGCAGGTATAAATAGGTAAGTCGGTACTAATAATTTGCACCAAACCTAACGTTTGCATATTCTATAGAGTTCATACTTTCGATTAGTATGTAATTTGTCTATTAAACGAGCATTTGCAATTTAAAAAAAAAAACATGTATAATTTAAAAAAAAATGATATAAGTACTGGACTGAAATTTTTTAGCCTACCTATTCGCCACATATTATTTAGCGTATTAAATTTGATATACAATACTTTTCATCGAATAAACAGCCTGGTGCAAACCGTCTCCTATTCGGATCTTAGACCAGTATTGTATTTCCTAAGCTATGTATGTATTGTGCATTTTACTGATAGTTTAAGTCTAGGTTAATCTATGTGAGATAGTCCCATTATACAGGGATACAGGTAAAGTCGACCTAGATCCTTTAAGGAGGCATAGTAGAGCCATAATAAGTGAAAAACAAACACGGGAACACCTAGTATGGAGAAACAAACTTTAATGTGATTACTTAAAAATTTAATTATAAAAAATGGCAAATGCGTTTAAAAACTTCACTGATTTGTAATGATTCTAATTATGTATAATACCTCTAAAAAACTTCTGAAATAAAACATGACATTAAGGATTTTTCGTGACATGGACATAAGAAATCACCAAAATTCAGATTAAAATTATGAATATCTCAGAAACTAATAATTTTCGGCCAGGGTACTACATGACCTAATTGGCTCTAAATGAGCAGTACTATACCTACTTAAAGGATCTAGGTCGACTTAACCTGTATCCCTGTATTTATTTATTTATATCTGACGTTATTGAAGCGATATTTTCATCCAATTAATGGCTTTACCATTATAGAAAATCTTTTCTATCCTATTTAAAGTTAGTGTAATAGCAACGTTGTTACGAAGTTGGTTTCGAATACGTTAATAGGTAAAGTTTTTACAGCTGCCGTGTAATTAGGGAATAATACGACTGACCGTAAACTGTGTGTTAAAACTTAGACAGAGATACAAAGATGTATCTAAGAAGGTTAAATACTATGGAGGGTGTAATAGGGACCTTATTACACCCGTTTTTTCGTGGTCCTACTGATTTGTCCTATTAGTAGGACCACTTGGGAGACTTAACTCTCGTAGTTCTATAAACAGGCCACATATTATAGTCGGTAGTATTCCGCAAAATGGATCTAAATAACCATAACACTTATGTTTCCTTGAGACTGTTAAACGTGAAAACATGATTAGAAACAAAATCCTCGATAGTTTTATTTTTCAAACATGACGCCATTTTCACATGTTTTTAGTTGGATCTTCGAAACCCTACAATCTTTAACCATCATTTTTGATTAAATAGTTTAGTATTTATAACTTTTTAAGCTTGGTAAACCATTTTGTTAATAAGTGTTGTGGTTTTAAAGTAAACAGTAATTATTTGAATTTGACCCTGCCATCAAGGCGCCCGCAAAATATCTCCATCTCACGCTCTTCCTTTTTCTTTGTATCGACGGAGCTTATTTCTGGGTGGTTTGGCCCTCCCGGCCTGCTGAAAAACTAATATAACCTACACCTACCTACGCATTTATATTTATAGCAAACGAAACCGATTATTTAATAATTTGTCCTTCAAGTAGGACAAGTATTAGTGGTCTCCCTCGTAGTCCCACGAATAGGATAAATGACCTAGAGAAAATTGGGCTTATTACTAACCTTGTCTGTTAGTGGGTCGTAACTCATAAACCGTATTAGGCAGATAGTTGAAAATTCCAAAGCGCGTATTTATTTAAATTGCCTCCATATTAACAAAATCTAAATTAAATCTACCATCAAAGGGGGACCATACAAGTCCATTAATTTGTGAATTTTCCATCTAAAACTATAAAAAACTACGATCTACGAATACTATTTATGAGCCATTGAAAAGTTCCAATGGCCATCATGAAAGAAGGTTAGTAAAATTATTTCAGGCGTTTGGGGTTTAGGTCATTTTGGATTTCAAGCGTTTTGGTGTTATGAATTTTAGTCATATTAGGTATTAGGCATTATGATATAAAATCGTTTTGAGTACATCTCGAAAATCTAATTAAAGAACAAAATCTAATAGTTTTGAGCTGTGTGGTTGCCGGCTTAGAATAGTACCACTCCATGCCTTCCCGTGGATGTCGTAAGAGTCGACTAAGGGAATAAAGGCTTGTAGTACTGTTAGGCGATGGGCTTGCAACCTGTCACTAATACACTGGTAAACATCTTAGCCTGATTATGCAAAATGTGGTTACAGAATTATCAACAAGCTTTTAGAGTTGGTTCTGTAGCTCTGCCTACCCCAAACTGGGAATAAAGGCGTGAGTTTATGTATTTATGTATCTAATAGTTCCCATCTTGATAATTTCGTTTCTTGAATATTATTTCATAAAAATATGAATGAGAACTCGTGTAACCAGTAATAGGGTAAGTTTTATTGATAAAAATACCTACACTTAAACCAAAATGCAGTAATCACAGCGAATGTGCGCCCGTTGAGGTTAGGATTTTGGTCTTAACCTCGTAAGGCCCAGCGTGCAATAGAATGTACATAATCAAGGCAATTTAATTTGAACTGTGTTGCAATGCGAATAAGGTTTATTTTCCTATGTTCATAAACTGAAAATGTAATTATCGAACAAACGTAATTGAACTTTATTGCGTTGATAGTAGATTCAAAGTCCCATTCACAAAAAACTCCCTGTTTGTAGTATGGTGGGCCTTACGAAGTTAAATTAGAATTTTGAGTATATGTAGACATATTGATAACAGGGTGTTATAAAATTTAATCATAACGAAACCTTCTCAATTTTGCTGCATAACCTAACTTGAAATTAGAAATGCACGATAACCCTTCGAAATCGAAAAAAAACTATCATAACGCTTCCTTTGGCAGGCCTTACGGACCCACGTCAGCTGTTATCCGCCTCAGATAACTTTGGGGGGTTTGGGAGGGGGGACGGGATCATTGGGCTTTAACGTTTCATGCCGGGAACGTGGGAAATATTATTTGACGTGACGTACGGCCGCGTTTCGTGGATACACGCATGTCAATAAAGATTTTTTACGATTGGGATGTATGAAATGATAGCTGTACCATTATTTTTTAAAGTCGGGCCATTTAAAAATTATTTTGTTGATAGGTTTTCATTCAACGTTTTTTTGACTTTTTCGATTTCTATGTTTTTTTGACTAGTTATTCGAGTTTTGGTTTTTCATCATTTACTAGCTTCTGCCCGCGACTTTGGCCGCGTAGATTTCGGCTATCGTTATTCATTTGGGAACTTTTAAATTTTCCGGGAAAAAAAGTTGCCTATGTGTTATCTAGGGTATAAGCTATCTCCATTTCAAATTTCATCCAAATCCATCCAGCCGTTGCAGCGTGAAGGAGTAACAAACTAACACACACACAAACTTTCGCATTTAGAATATTAGTAGGCTTAGTAGGATTTGGACGTATTTTTTTTCAAAATGAATCAACGGGGTCAGAACATTGCGAAGCATACGAATTTCAAGCAGCAATGTTCGCGTTGTTGTGTTCCGGCGTGGAGATATGACTAGAGAGATCATACCATCTTTGTGTTTAGGGCCGCATTTCAGTCTAAGGATTGCAGTCTTAACACATGTCTATGGGTCTCACATTCGACATTTCGTCTGTGATACAAAACAGCGTAACCAACAAAATTTATTATAGAGCAAAATAAACCTTAAATTCTTAGAAAAAAGGTGCATTTTGCTCCTCATTAAAAATGTTATTTACGCGGTTTTGCAGTTTCACCGACGATTTGACTTATCATTATGTGGCCTTTGTGCTCCTTTGCGTTCACCATACCATAAAAATACTACAATAAAAAAAGTCGAGAAAATACCATTATAATAAGTTTATTTTAGATTTGTTCCTTTCTCTACATCACTATTTTTGGTCTATTAACTATTTCTTTTCACACGCCTTCTCACAGGCTGCCAGTTCCTTGAAGTTGTTCTTGTTTCCCCCACATCCTCCGTAGTAGAATTTCTCGCATTTCTGGGTTTCTGGGTTAAAGGTATACCTGAAAAAAAAAAACTTATCTCATACTCATACTCATATTCATTTATTTATTGCGTTACGTGTATAAATGATCTTGAAAATATATTTAGTCCAAACATAAACCGTGTAAGGTGCTGCAATCGAATCAAAGAAACTACGTTATTAACTAATTCAATTCAAACATGTCATCTTAATTACAATTAACTAACCCCCTACTTAAAATTAAATATTAGATATAAATGCCGATTATTTTAAATCAATCGTAAAAATATTCGAATTCGGATGTTAAAAGTTATTTATAATTAAGATGTCAGTATATTACATTAGTTAAAGATAAGATTAAATTTTTTATTAAAATTAAGTAATTGCCAATTTGTATACATCTAATCTATCTAAGTCTTTAGCTTTTAGTTCGGCCCTATCCACTAAAGGAAAAAGTATAATGCTTCTGCCCGCGACTTCGTCCGCGCAGATTTAGACTATCGATATTCTCGGAACTATTTAATCCGGGATGAGAATTAGCCTATGTGTTAATCCAGGGTATGAGCTATCTCCACTCAAAATATCATCCAACTCCGTCCAGCCATGGCAGCGTGAAGGAGTACCAAACTAACACACACACTTTTGCATATATAATATTAGCAGGTTTTTTTTTTTCTTGTATTTTATCAATACGGCAGCGCCCCCTGAAGAGCTTCACCACCCCCTATTTTTTTCTCAGGGCCTTGCCGAAGTTTTTAAGTGTTTTATAAAATCAAAATAACCGTTAGGAAAAGTAGTGAAAATAATGATCAGTGTTTTTTTAAAATTAAATATTTGGTCAACATTCTAGGCAAAATATCCAAAGGACACCGCACGGAAAGTATGGAAAAAAAAACTTCGGTGAATTTTGATAAGAAAAATATATGTTACGTGTCTTGGTCAATATATAAAAATACGGTTTATTCTCATTTTATACACTTTCGCATTTTTTATACTAATGAAAAATTTCAATTCCATAGCCAAGGCACCCTTTAGTGCCATAAATATGAGGTAGGTTTAGGTCATGTTAGTTCTTCAGCTGGCCCGGAGGGCCAAACTACCCAGAAATAGGAGCTCTGCAGTAGCAGAGCTCCGTCGACTTTCTGCGAAAGTGTATAAAATGAGAATAAATTTCGGTGCGCAATAAAATCCTACGACTAGTTTTTGAGAAAAAAAATATTTAGTAAAAAATCATATGGATATTGGTCCCATAGAAAAATGTATGAAAAAAAAGTGGCCAGATTTGAACAAAAAATATATGTTTCAGGGACCATTTTATTAATCAACTTCATTAAAAAAACTAATATGAAAAAGTGTTTAGTTTTTTAGTTGTAGTGTTTCATAAAAAAAAGTAAAAATAATCTGCATTTTTTTTCGTTTTTTATATAATTGTGACATTTCCGTTTTCTGCGATAGTAAAAAATAACTAAAGAGATACTTTGTGCATATTTTTTATTAATATAAGTTTAGTGTCACAGTGTCTTCAGTATTTAGATTAGAAATGAATTTTAACGAAGAATACTTGGTTTTCATGTATTTTTTTTAAATGAATCTGTGAAAAGTTGTGGATTTTGAATATTCCTTGTTTTATTGTTAACAGAAATTATCCAAATTCAAACATATTCTATGGACCGTTTAAAAAATATTTACTATTATACTTTTTTTCCTTCATATATCTATGAAACCCGAAACCGACGTGCGTGCATTACTCGATGTGTGAGTGTGGAAGAAGCGAAAGACATTTGTCAGGATAGTAGCAGGTGGAAAGAAGTCGTCTCTGCTTACCCCTCTGGGAGACAGGCGTGATTTTATGTATGTATGTATGTATCTATGGAACAAATACCTACATCTTGCATAGAGACGATGGCAAGCGACCTGACGGAGCTACATTGGTGCCGCTGCCGTGGAAACTAGGTAGGGAACTGGTGTGGGACGCGACGTGCGTTGACACATTCGCCCTTTCCCACGTCCAGTCAACCCGTAATCGGGCCGGTGCAGCAGCTGATCAGGCCCAAACACTCAAGCGCCGCAAATATTCGTCATTATTAAATAATTACGAATTTGTGGCGCTTGCAGTGGAAACCATGGGACCTCGGTCAGCTGATATGAAAAGCTTTATTAAGGCCCTGTCCTCTCGGCTCATAGAATCCTCCGGAGATCCTAGAGCTGGTGCTTACCTCTCCCAAAGGATTAGGCTAGCTATCCAGAGAGGTAATGCAGCCAGTGTCATGGGGACCATGCCGCGAGCGGACCTGCTAGAGGGGGTGTTCTTTTTATAGTGGTGATTATTATTTATATCTTTAATATTTGAGTAGCTTAGTTTAATTTTATTTTTAATACGTTTAGTTTTAATTT
This sequence comes from Acleris literana, assembly GCA_946894065.1. Taxonomy (NCBI): domain Eukaryota; kingdom Metazoa; phylum Arthropoda; class Insecta; order Lepidoptera; family Tortricidae; genus Acleris; species Acleris literana. The sequence continues at coordinate 11,593,075 of OX335692.1, forward strand.
TTAATTGTATTAATGTTGAATTCTGTACTTAGTTGGATGTAAATCTACATAATTTATAAAAAAATATTTTCTCAGAAACTAGTCATAGGATTTAATAACTGACCAAGGCACGTAATTTTTTTTTTTAAATCATAATACACCGAAGTTTTTTTTTCCATACTTTTCGTGCGGTGTCCTATCAGATGTGTAAATCATACGAACAGACGGATAGAGAGACTTACGGAGAGACAGTAGGGCGGGTCTGTGTTGCCCTTGAGGTACGGATCCCTAAATAATTGTACATACTAATTAAGATAACCTCCAAGGTCAGCGTCAATCTCAAACATCGGTGGAACCTTGAACATGTATGTAGTACATTCCGCCACATGTGTGGTTTGCTACTCAAATGTTACCTCATTAACACGTAATCGTAAAACAATAAGGTTCATAGTGCATCTATCAATTAAAGGGTCGACTTATGCCCGTTTTATTCAAGCCGCGGCTAAGTAGATAAGTCATTACCGGTTAACATTTGACACATTTTTAAGTGGCAATATAGGCGATATTTTAATTTCAGGGGGCCTAATATGGCGTTATCGCGCGACAAAATGTGAGTAAAACTTCCGTCACTTTTTGACACGTACGTATGTAAGATATAAGTACGAGATTGATGGATGCTTTATACACATTGTCACACGATAAACGCAACCATACTTAACTAGGGCCGCATAGGAGGTTAGAGCACCTTGTGCATACTCCGTCCGGATGGCTACCACCTCTTTATCCGTCGTTCCACTATGAGGATAATAAATTACTCTCATGCTTACAGGTATTCCATCTTAGTCCTTAAGGTTGCCATGGCAACGCATTAGAAGTCTTGAGATTGCAAATGTATATAGATCTCAGATCACACTTAATATTTTCTTAAAAACGGCTCTTTGTCGAACATTTGATCGAGCGAGCGAAATCATACGAGCGGGTTCATTGGACGGGTAAAGCTACCTAATTGAAACATTGATAAGGTAGTTTAATGTTGTTTGTAAAGCTACTTAATTGAAACGTTGATAAGGTAGTTTAATGTTGTTTGTAAAGCTACCTAATTGAAACGTTGATAAGGTAGTTTAATGTTGTTTGTAAAGCTACCTAATTGAAACGTTGATAAGGTAGTTTAATGTTGTTTGTAAAGCTACCTAATTGAAACGTTGATAAGGTAGTTTAATGTTGTTTGTAAAGCTACCTAATTGAAACGTTGATAAGGTAGTTTAATGTTGTTTGTAATGCTACCTAATTGAAACGTTGATAAGGTAGTTTAATGTTGTTTTTAAAGCTACCTAATTGAAACATTGATAAGGTAGTTTAATGTTGTTTGTATGCTTTGACGGGACAATTTTAACCCTCCGGTTAAACCAATAATACCCCCAATAATTTATTTTTTAATATTCCGTCTAAGATCAAGAGCAAGGTATTTCATAGAATCACCTACCATGATCTCTATTCTACACGCTAAAACCATATTACCACCACCACCATATTAACCACTCGGTGGAGCGACGATCTTCGCAAGGTGGCTGGCAAGACCAGAGGGCCCTGCCAAGATGCATTGCGCTAACTAGCGTTTCTATTCGTTTCGGTTTTAAACCAATCGAATAGAAACGCTAGTTAGTGTAATGCATCTTGGCAGGGCCCTCTGGGGTGTGATTCTCTCGACAACGACGAACGGACGGACCAACGAGTGAATGTCCAAGCGGCGAGTTTAAGTAGTCCCGTTAGAGCGAACAAAACACATTTAAGCGCGTGTATTCAATTTGGCAGCATGGCTTCTCGAACGTATAAGGCTGCCTAATTGAAAATGCACGCGCTAAAATGTGTTCTGTTCGCTCGGACGGGACTACTTAAACTCGCCGCCGCGCTTTCGCTCGTTCGTTCGACCGACCACCGTTTTTAAGAGCATAACACCTTTGATGAGAGTGGCCGCACATCGTGCTCCTAGGCGCGCAATGGGAGAGGCCTACGTCCAGCAGAGGACTAGTATAGGCTGATGATGATGACGATGATGATGATGATGAAACCATATTGCCTTTGGCATGTAATCGTATTGTCGATGTTACGTTAGCTCTTATTTAATTGACAGTAATGGCGGCGGAGTTAAAAATCATAACGCGAAAAAAGCAATATGTGGCGGTATCTATAAAAAGGGACCTTATTGTCGATGGCGCTTACGCCGCACTGCGTCACGCGACCTTGTTTTTATATCGGAGCACCTTTAATAATGGCGGAAGCGCCATCGATAATAAGGTCCCTTTTCATAGATAACGCCATATATTGTTTCTCCAGGTGGCCATAGTTTACTCGTTTGCCTTCTCCGAGCCATAAAAAGGGGCGCTAAAAAAAACCTATTCATATATAGTTCGTTCGTTCAAATAGTGTGCATTACAACCCTTTGAAGTCGCCGACACCGCTTTGTGTGCACCGCAGCGGCTTCTTTGTACCAATTGTTCATCATCATCATCATCATCATCATCATCATCATCATCATCATCATCAGCCTATAATAGTCCACTGCTGGACATAGGCCTCTCCCATTGCACGCCAACGAGCACGATTCGTGGGCACTCTCATCCAGCTCTTGCCAGCCACCTTGCGAAGATCGGCGCTCCACCTAGTCTGAGGGCCAATTGTTGCGGCACATCAAACCATGCAAACTATTTGGCCGAACGAACTATACGTAGTAATTTTGTAGGTGGAAAAGAAACGGTATTTAATGACTTACCTCCGTAAAGCTGCGCGACATACGCCTGTTGAGCGAGGTAGATTGCAGATCTCGTCTAAAACAAAAATGAGTGTGTAAATAATGTATTGTTTGTGCTAAGGTTTTTAACATATATATTTTCTGGTTTACATTCATCTGGCATAACTTTTTTTTGGCATAATCATCATTTGGCATACTCATCATTTGGCATAATCATCATTTAGGATACAGTCTTTTTTTTTGAAACCGTATACTTTTCAGCATTATTTATGATATTTTAAATAATCCTGAAAAGTATACGGTTTCAAAAAAAAAGACTCTATGCTAAAAGATGATTATGCCAAATGATGATTATGCCAAATGATGAGTATGCCAAATGATGATTATGCCAAAAGTTATGCCAGATGAAGGGTATTTTTTTTTTTAGGTTACCTATTTATTTATTTTAACTTTGTGGCACAACACATAACTTAAGTATAAATGGCGGACTTAATGCCTTCTAGTTATCAATTGTTGACTGTTAATTTTTAAACCGGTTACAATAGGTACGGTCGACCAAGAAAGTTGTCTACCAGTTTTGACAAAAGTTTCTGTAATATCTAATCATCGCTAAGATTGACACTTGTCACTGTCATAATATTATTGCAAGGGATAATCGAACTGGTTGTATCATGACCAGAGATCGGAATAGGTAGAGCTAATTTGCCTAAACTTGACGCATATTCATTCATGCGTGAGAGAGATGGGAATACATTATTGAATGAACATACATCAAGTTTAGGCAAATTAGCTCTACCTATTCCGATCTCTGATCATGACTAGGGTTGCCACCTTTTTTTTAACAGAATAAAGTATTACTTACGAAGAGAGGAAGAAAAATAAGGTAAGCATCATAAATGTAAAGTATTTTTTTAATTATTTTTAAATACATATATCATATCAAGTTATCTTATCACTCATCTCATCAGACCTTGCTTTCTAACACGTCGAGGGTTTTTGACGGTTGCGTTGAGGTACAATTTAGTTTAAATTTATTAATTATTAGAAACAAATGTCCATTAAAAACCGAATGCCATAAATAAAGTACTTTGCCGTACTTTATGTGTTGCGTACAATATAACGTACGGGAAGCTAAAATAGAGAACAATACTTTATAATAAAGTACGGGTGGCAACCCTAATCACGACGTGCGAATGAACTTCAACCGTAGGATGGTAGACCATATTTTTGGCCGCCTGTATATACATATGTATATTAAAAAGACCTTCCAGTGTTTCGTGTTTCTGTTTCACTCACTCTCATATTACGCTCACCCTAACCAAGATTCATTATGCTAACTAGCGTTTCTATTGGTTTTGTTTTTAAACCAATCGTGTCACTGGTAGATGACGTGATACGAAGAGTAGGTACGATCTACCAGTGACGCGATTGGTTTAAAAACGAAACGAATATGAACGCTAGTTAGCGTATTTCATCTTGTCTAGAGCCCCTGGACTATACCTGCCGCAAACAACTTTGTTTTGTACTATTTAAATTAATTTTCTCCCACATGCTCGGAAATGTTAACCTTACTGTTGTCAAATCAGCCCGCGAAGTTCTAAGTTCCAGGCCCAGGCAAAATTAAAAAAAACAAAGTTATTATTTACCAACGGCAGCGGCCGCGAAAAATGTATGAAATTTCATTACGTACCTGGTGATTTACTTTTTAAAACCATGTTTGGACTAGGATAACTATCTCCAAACAGCCAAACACTCGTGTAATTAAAATTCTTCCTTGTATATTTTACTTTTTAAATGTCATAGACTAAAAAGTTAAGCCTTTTCAAATAGCGTTTACAACGTATTTAAAAGTGTGTCAAATAGTTTGACATTTTTTTAATAGAAATTGCGTTCATAAACAAAATAAATTGCGGAAATAACATAAACGCGTAATAAATGTTATAGTTTAAACTATATTTTATTCAAATTGAATTTATTACGTTTAAATAATTTGTGATTTTATTTAATGCTTTATTTCAGTGTCATACTAAATCGTACGTTTCTGTTCTTTTTTCAAGGAAATGTTTGTGTTTAATTATTAACAATTGTGTTAAATTTCCTCACATCTTGGAGAAAAGCACTATACAAGCCTCGACCGGGAAGGGCGGTTGCTGGACTCGTATATATCGCGGCCTCGACTGCGTCTCGGCCACGCTAACTCTATCCGTCCCGCAACGGCCTATTTCCCGGTCTGTGCAGTAATGTACTATTCCGCCGTCTGTCCCTCTGTCTGTATGTAGAATTTTTATGCATTTTTCATCAATATTAGTGATTCAAAAGGAAGGTTTTTAAGTAAAATAAATTCTGGATTATGTACAGATGTTACAGTAAGGTCGCTAGTAATTTATGATAATTGGTTAATAAATATTTTATTTTATTATTTAATTGCGCATTGTTTAATAATAAGATATATGTGTCAAACTTTCAAAACTCGACTGTTGTTGCTAACCAACTTTAAATCGTTATAAATCCTAAATGATCATTCAAAATGAAAAATGATGAAAGATGATGAAACATAAATGGTGATGATTTTTGAATCCCTATTCAATGATACCCCACTGGTCATACTTGGTCGCTTTTTTTTTTAATTTGCACAATATGGCGTCTGGTTGCCGCCATATTGAATTTTGATTAATGTCATATCTTCAGTGACACTCACCAGATTAAGAAAAATCGATTGATATAAGATTCATCAAAATCGGACAACGGGTTTAGTTTTTATAGTGACACAAAGGAACAAACATACATATATAGGCTGTGAAACACATTACCCTCCTCCTTCGGCAGTCGGGTAAAAAGGCCACAGTCATAAGCATTGCTTTTATCAAAAAACAACCAATAATAAAATACAGGAAAGTATAACAGGAAAACGGTAAGTTCCAGCATCGTTACGAGAATCCGTGTTAGTCATAGCCGTGTAGAAAAAAAAACTACTCGTTTATAATTGGTACTAATAAGAGAGAGAGAGAGTTGAAGCATCGACAAACTAGTTTGGTTGACGTGAATCATTATATGGTGTAATTCTCTCAAAAACGCGGTCGGACGAACGAACGTGTGAATCTCGCAGAGGCGAGTTTAAGTAGTCCCGTCAGAGCGAACCCTTAGGCTGCGTTTACACCAGAGCTGTGCTAGGCAGCTAAGCAGTGTTGCGAGGGAAAACCAATAGGATAGTGAGGCTATTAAAACAAAGTAATCCTATTGGTGGATTTTTCATCACAACAGAATCACACCACTGAACTGAGACGGAGAGAACTGGGCCTCTATTCTTGGCGGTAAAAACCATATCGTCTTTGACCTGTTATGGTATCGCTTTTAACTCGCCCGCCTTTATTGTCAAGTGAATAAAAGCTATCAAAACGTTGACAATTCGATAACCGTTCAAACACGATATGGTTTTGACCGACGGAATCTCGGCCCTTGATGGCAGAAAAGGTAGTGAATGAATAGACACGAAACGTAATCCTTAAAGAAAACGTCACTTTAACAAGATATATTATATCTTCGTCTGGTTCCTATAACCTATTTAATGTTAATTCGTGTTATAGTTTTTTTTTAAATACACTTTAAATATTATCTTGATATTATATGATAAGAGCTTTAGTGCTTTATTTTTATTAATTGTATTTTTGACTGTTTAAGAGCCTTTAAGTACTTGAAAAATGCATTTAAATTAAAATTACAAACGAAGTACGTATTTTTAGTATTTATCTAAACATATGTACGGCAGAGGAAAACAACTCTTACAAAAAACAATCTTTAAAAACTCGATTGCAAATTTGTATACTGTCTTCTAACTACATACTTAATATATATTAATAACCCTATTACATAATTTTGATTACGCCATTTTGGATTTTTTTATTACCAAACCCTGTAACACGAAGATAATTAACAATAGGTACCTCGTGTGTCGAAACCGGATTATCTGTTAAGTTTCTATAAGGAAACCAAACAATAAATAAATATCAGGGGACATTCTCACACACATTGACCTAGTCCCAAACTAAGCTCTAGAAATGTACTATGGGTATAAAACCTGCAACACTCAGGAAAAAACTCGCGCTTATCAAACGAGAATAGGTCGTAAAGTATATTTCATAAGGTTTGTATTAAAATAAATTACACCCAGGCGGCGCCTGGCGCGGACACCTAGCAATGTATACATTTTATGTATAAATACTGCATTTCAGAGCGACGATATCGCAAACAAATACACAACGTTAAACTGATACAAATACACAAGGAAATATATTTACCTTTAGCGAATCCTACATTGAAGATTAGTGCGGTAATACACAAACACAATAGTAACTTGAACATGATCACCAGACCTGTGCTCTCTTCAAGTCCACCGGAGCTATAATGCAGTCAATTTCGCGCTCAGTCATTATATATGGAGTCAGACGATGTTAACGAACTGATAATTTTGTTGTCATATTTGCAGTCTTAATTATGTAGACAGATGATTCATTATCTAAAGACCCCCGGGAAGGATAAATATTTGGGTTCAGAGCAGATTTATTCCTGATTGTTTATCTTAGTATCTAAACGTTAATGCAGCTGTCCTTAAAAAAAAACCGGCCAAGTTCGAGTCGAACTCATTTGGAGAGGGTTCCGTACATACGTTTTTTTTTTGATAGAATTCTTATAGGTTTTCCTGTAAGTAATGAACTTTAATTTTTTTTGTATTTTTTTCAAAATTTTAGGCTCTGTAGTATCGGAGATCAGCGGGGAATGGTCAATTTTCGTCTTCGTTCATGAATAAAATCAAAACTATTTATTTTACAATAATAAAAAAAACATTCGAGAATCTCATACCGAGCCCTTTCATTTGATATATGATACAGTAAGGTATGCAAAACTTTTTAAAAAATTCCTAATTTGTCCCCCGATAATGACAAACTAATTAAAAAAAAAACATTTACTTTGCACATCTGTCTTTGGGTCATCGATTTACATATGAGTACCAAATTTCAACTCAATCGGTCCAGAAGTTTCGGAGCAAATTGGCTGTGACAGACGGACGGACAGACAGACGCACGAGTGATCCTACAAGGGTTCCTTTTTTCATTTTTTGTACGGAACCCTAAAAACCGTGTTTATATCGTTTTAAATCTGGTGACCAGGGCCTCTATTCTGCGTTACTAAGCAAATAGGCAGTATGTCAGATAAAACTCCTGCAGCAATATCAACCTCATTGCTAACAGAACAGAATTCAAACTGCTTTGGCTATTGAATTTGGGATACTGCGTATTAGCTTAGTAGGGCAGTATAATTGTACAGGGTAAAACAATATTGCTTTTCAGTTATGATCAGACATAGGAATTTAGGGGCAAAATTTTATGATAGGTAGGGAGTCCCTATATCGATAACTTGCACCATCGCACGATATGTACATACTATTTGTACATCATTTAGACTCCTAACTGCTGAGAGATATAGTATCTCTCATTCTTAATCTCTCTTTTTCAACAACTTTAAACACTATTTTTGGCAACCTCTACCTTGTTATAGTAATTTGTGGATAACGTTGTTGATCATGCATAAAGTAACGCCTGTTGTAATTTATATTGTAACACATATTGTATGGTTGTTTGTTATTCCTAAAATAAATAAATAAATAAATAAATAAACTCCATTATCGGTGCTTTTTCGATATAGTAGTGATCGCCCCCAGCATTGTATGTATTTTTTTGTAAGTATTGTTCTGAAGACGAGTGTCACAAGCACATTAAAAAAAAATGCTATGCCCCTATTACCTCCACAGAAATTGAAAAGTCATTTAGCCACCTGAAATAGATTTATCAGCCAAGACGGCGACGTGTAACTCCCGAAAATTTGAAACAAATTCTGATAGTTTATTTTTACAATAGTAGATGGGACAGTAATGAAGAAAAAAAGAACGATGAGTAAAGTTTCAAAAATCGTTTTGAAAAATGAAGAACGGAATTACGTTATTATTTTGTTTAATATTTACACTTTTAATAAAAAAATGGTCTTACACGCAATACTTGGAGTGATCACTAGTATATAAAACAAGCATCGATAATTGAGTTTATCGATATAGGAACTCCCTTCCTGTCATATAATTTTGCCCGCTGGATTCCTATGTCTGGTTATGGTATTGTTTTTAACTCGGACGCCATTACTTTCAAGTAAATAAGAGCTATCTAATCGTTGAGAGAACGATAACACTTCAAAGACAATATGGTTTTTTTTTACCGGTGGGGGTGGTTATCATGACATGGCTATGCAGCTCATTTTACGGTGAGCGTAAAGGACAGAGCTATAGCAGTTACATAGCTCTGTCCTTTTCTCTCAGCGTAAACTGAACTACATAGCTATGTGAAAATAACCCTCCAGAGCCCAGATTTGAAGCGGTAAAAATCATAATTATCGTCTTTGAGCTGTTATCGTATTGTCAACATTTTGATAACTCTAATGTTCTTAACAGTAATGGCGTGGCGTGTTTCCTTAAAAATAATATGGGGCGTTATCTATGTAAAGGGACCTTATTGTCGATGGCGCTTACGCCGCACTGCGTCACGCGACGTTGTATTTATATCGGAGCATCTTTAATAATGGCGGAAGCGCCATTGACAATAAGGTCCCTTTCATACATAACGCCACAAATCATAACAAGTTAAAGACGATGTAAATACTACTTTGGTCAAATTCATAGTTTAACACGAATTTTTGTAGAAACTTTACGACAAAATCATAGAATAGAAATATGTCATAATCGGTTTTTTTTTTTGACTAGATGAATACGAAAATATTTAGTTCTGTAGTTTAAAAAAAAACATACGATCAAAGTTAAACTAAGAATGGGGGGGTTACTTTGAAAATACTAAGGGCCGTATTAATAAACTCATCTTGGCCGAGATGCCGGTCACAAGATACGTCAAAGTATTTAAACGTCAATCCATAGAACACTGTCATTTTTGACGCATATCGAGACGAGCATGAGAATTGAGTTTAGTTTATTAACCCTAAATATTTGAACGAATATCTTAAGTAAACTCAAGCACGCAAAAAGCACGTAAAAACAAAAACATATGGAAAAGGTGTTATTCTTTTTCAATATCAACAATCAATAAAATGGCTACGTTTATCGCATGACAAAGTTTCGATAAGGCATCCGTCACCTTCTGACACGTAAATAAGTACGAGAGTGACGGTTGCTTTATCCACATTTGACACGCGATATAGACGCAGCCATACTAGGACCGCAGATCTGTTTAACATTAGACACCTCACAAATTACATACGTTTTTGCTTAACATAGGTGTAAATGTGAAGTTTTTTACTTCAAAACTCAAGACAAGTAAGCCCACTTACAAATATATTTTTTTACTTTACCAAAAAAGACCATTACAAACGCACCTCTTTGACTTAAGACGGAACAACTCTCAGCCTTTGGCAATAAAAATAATGTACAGACATTTCCAATTCTTAAAAAAATTAAACATTTGTGAAGGGTGGTAGTTTTTATCAAAGTCACCCCGTAAATCAAAGTAGGCAACCCCGGTATACGTATGGTCCTTATAAAGAATCGTGTTGAGATCGTCTACATAATTTCAATCTGAGAGCCTTCCACTATCGATGTGTAATATAACTTTTACACGTCAATAGTGCTATTAGATAGCTCTTAAAAAATAATTGTGTATGTGGTTATCGATTTTTAGATTTGGAGGATCGCTTACCCCAAAAGTATAATTCCAATGCCCAGTAGACTTTCCCGTTCCCGAGATACAACAGACTAAAGTGTTTTTATCCACTCAAAATTATTAAGACAGCACCAAATTATTTTAAATAGAAAAATACTTCATACTTGTTGTTTTTACAGCTAGTTTTTTGTGTTAGCAGTAACGGCTTTGGAACCCTACAGCATGATGAGAGCATGGTTTGACAAGAGCTTGCCCGGGTTTTTCACTTTAAAACAAACCTGATCACGAAAACCATGTACAAAATGACATGGTCTCCTGACTTCCTAATTGCGATAACTCAAAAAGTTCTTAAGGTGAATAGAAATGTTCTTTCCATGTACAGTCTACAAATAGATGTATCCACATCATCTTATTGCATTGTAATAAGGGCTAAAATTGGCTGCTTACATCTCTGTGTAGTCGACTGCAGTACCCTTCATTTTATGTTGCTCAAGTAAGAGGTCTCTTAATTTAACTCGACAACGTCCACATAATAATGACAATGTAACTTCACCCACTTCCAACAAACAAAACCATACAGACAGAGAGAGACAGTCATGAAATAAATGTCAACATAACAGGGCCCATTACAGCACGCGGGTCAGAAACATCCCAAAATAAACCCTTGTTGTTTAATTGAATGGGGGTGAAAGGTGTACTTGTACACATATTTTTTCTTGTAAATATTTTTTGTTACGAAAAGGTTTGTTCGGTATGGGGTCGGTTATTTTGCTTGGAGCTTTGTTACTTTATTTATGAGTTATGGAAAGAGTTTAAAAATATATTTGGGACGTGCGTGGGTTAGGCGTAGGAGTTGTAAAGCGTTTAGATTTGTATGATCCTTCTAATCTACATAATTAAAAGTTCGGTAGCCTGCCGTTTGGCTGAAATATGTTTGCCAAATGTATTGTTTTCCAACCTTTGCCAAGCGTGCATAAAAAGCGCTGGTGGCCTGTCTCGTCACGCCTGCCTTAACGACATCACCCGGCGGGCCCGTGTCAGCGTCAACGTGCCGGCTACACTAGAACCTAGTGGGCTGGCACGTGACGATGGCAAGATACCCACAGAGAGCAAGAGAGCAAGAGTGGGATGCCAACTGTGTGGATACTCTGGCACCGTCCCACCTCGGCACGACGGTTGTGAAGGCAGGTGCGGCGGCTACCGCGGCGGAATCAGCAAAACGACGCAAATAATTGCATATTTGCGGCTTTTGCAGAAGAAACTCTTGGATAGTGGGGCCCTGAAGCACGGACTCTTTTTAAGAATTTAAGAAATAAACTGGTTCGTGCCTCAGGTGACCATACGGCTGGCTCTTTTCTCGGCCAACGGCTAGCAATAGCTATCCAACGAGGAAATGCAGCCAGCATTATGGGCACCATTCCCGGTGGCACTGTGGTCCCGCAGAAGGCCATAAGTCTAGATTGTTGGTATAGCCCAGCCATAATTTATCTACGCCTAATTACTTACTAGTAGCCATACATCCGTAAACTATAAATAGTTTGCAGATTATTTGAAATAATCATTATGATATATTCGTTTCGGACTGCCACTCGTAATTAGCGTTATCAGTAAGTCATTAAAGTGAAAGTTTATTTACGACATATATCTCAGGATCCTTTGTGTCTCTTCTTTAATGCGGGCTCCACATGCTTGGCAAACAACACAAATACCAAACACATGCCGAACACCGACCACAAACACCCAACACAAACACGCATCCCCATGCTTGGCGAACGTGGTAGTATATTCCGGATTGGCAAACACGTTTGCCGAACATAATTTGATTTGTCAAAAAACCGACACCAACGCCGATCACTGGCGAACACAAACACAAACAGGCAAACACCCGTCCTGTTCGTGTTGGTTGTTTGGTGTTCGCTGTTTGCCATTGTTTGTCAAGCGTGTGGAGCGGGCATTACATCATTATGAAAGTTGTAGACAAAGGTATGTATTATTATTATCGGTACGATATTATGCCATGTTTTTACAACAATATTAAATTGTTTGAGGTCTACGTGATGCTTAATTACAAACAAAGTATTTGTCTACCATATACGTTCACATTTTAACTATGTTGCTAAAATAATGTAGAGATATAAAAAAAAAACAGAATAAATAACACGAGGAAGATGTAAAGCGTCTTGCCGAATACGGATCTCATAAATGGCCTTCCGTTAAACTAAGACCCACTAATTACGAATTACGTGTCAAAAGGATAAATACCTACCTAGAAAGTAAAAATCTGTTTTGTCCAACTCTCTTCTTAGTCTTTTAGATGTCTAGAGTTTTAACAGTAATTATTAGGTGTTACATAGATTAATTTAAGTATTTTTAAGATGACAACTTTTTTGTATAACATAAAGAGCACGTTTCGAGGCAACCTTTTAAAGAAATTTTTGTGCTTTTAAATTGTAAATAATAAAAATGTTTTTTTTTTTTTGATAGATTTTTTCATTAACAATCTTTATTTGTATTTTAATAAAGGATTGAAATAGAATTTTGCTTTAATTTGAATTATTTTGTTTTGTTTTTTTTTGGTGAAATAAATAAATTCAATTCATATCATTTTTTATTTTTTATTACACCATTTAGTAATTAGTTATATATAAAGCTAAATTATATATAATATACTTATAATTTTTATAATATACTTATATTTTTTGACACTTTCTCCATACCTAAAAGCTGAACCACCTGTGCAGGTGGCCTAGGGGACATTTTTACATATAATAGTTACTTAGAATAAGTTAATTTATTGTATATTTAGCTTTAGTTATGTTTATGTTATTTTTCTCTTTTTTGTTTGTGTCAATTTCAAGTACCTGTTTTTCCTGTAACTGTAAATATTTCAGGATTTATGTCGCGAGTATTCGGCAGCTTGTGCCAATCCTATAGTGATGCAAGATATCCGGATCGTTAGACAGCGAGAGTTAAGGTGTAGGTTTCTTTGCTATTTAATAGGGAATGCAAATAACCGGTTATAACTGGTTTTAACCGGTTATTTTCATACAAAGACGGCTAATAATCGGTTGAATTGCATTCTCTACTATTGAACCGTTGTTTGCCGAAACAAAATAGGGTCACTGAGCTTCGGGGATGTGTGTCAAACAATTGATGTGTGTTTATATTTCTCTCTATGAGTATGAGAGCGACAGAGAGATGAGTACAAACCCGAAGCACCTTCTATGAGCTATCGCACTGTACAGTCGAGTTCATAAAATATGTGTACACTTTAGTACCTTGTCTATTTAATGTCATGTTTAAACTGCTATATATGAATTGTCACAGCGATTAAAGTTACAAGGTACTAAAGTGTACACATATTTATGAACTCGACTATACAGCACGATAGCTCTCCGTCTTGGGGTTCGGGTAAAGTATGTAATAGTACGATATAATCAGAGCTCGGAATTTTTGTAGCATTTTTGAGCTGTCATAGGGACTTCTCGTCTATCGACTTCCGATATACAATATGTATATCAAAAAAAAAGTAGAAGTAAACAACAGGCAGTCTTATCGCGAATGAGCGATCTCTTCGAGATAACCTTTAAATGCCAAATTTTGGAAATTATAAATAGGAATTAAAATAATATTTTATAGGTAGTTTTAAATAAAATAAAAAATGGATTTCCTATGCTTTTTAAATTTTTTGATAGTAATTGAAACAAGAATTGCTATCGATAAGTTTTCATTGCAAATCTCTATTTCATATTTTCAAGTACTCAAAAGTTATCTGAAAGACATCGCTCTTTAGCGATAAGACCGCCCGTTGTTTACCTCTACTTTTAAACTTCTTTAATATGTTGTATTCTATAAAGTATCGATAAAATATGTATATCGGAAGTCGATAAACGAGAAGTCCCTATGACAGCTCAAAAATGCTACGAAAATTCCGAGCTCTGGTTATAATGTACGTAAAGAACTTATTGTACAAACACACAAAATAAAAAAAACAATATTTACAAAATAGCGTCGGTGATACTGCAATACCGCGTAACTAACAAATCCAATAAGTTGCAAAATGTACCTTACCGACTCACCTGCTAAGGTATATTTTGCTCCTAAATTAATTTGTTCAGACCTTTATAACGTTATGAATAATATCGTTATCATAACGTTATATTTCGTTAGTGCTCAAAATTTCGTTTAAATATATCGATATATTTTCATAATGTTACCCTACACCGTAACGAAATCGTAATAACGTTACACTTAAATAACGTTATAATAACGTTATGAAACTTATGAACTACGCGCTGTTGCCGCTCCTTAGGTAGGCATTTTGCGTGACTGGCCGACGTCCCAGAATGGGAAGGGATTTTTGTCCGTTTAGACATCGTTAACAACGGCCTTTCGATGTCCGTTCATATATTCCGTCCCTTTTCAAATCATCATCATCATCATCATCATCATCATATCAGACTTCAATTTTTCCATTCCTGGACATAGGCCTCCTCCATTCTCTTCCATTCCTGACGGTTTTGCGCCCTCTGCATCCAGTCACGGCCTGCGTGCCGTCTGATGTCATCCACCCAGCGTTGGAGTGGCCTCCCTCGCGCTCGTGTGCTTTCGCGTGGTCTCCACTCCAATACACATCTGGTCCAACGGCTTGCGTCCGTCCTGGCTATATGTCCCAGCCCTTTTCAAATAGCCAGCTAAAATACTTTGCTTTATCACAAAAAATGCATTTTAAAATGCAAATAACAAACGTAGGTTTAAAAAGTACGTTACACGAAAATAACGGTTATTAACGTTATTGTAGCGCTTACCGAAGTATCGTTATAGGTATAGCGTTTTGTTTGATAACGTTATAATGGATACCGCTACAGGTAAGGCGTCACATAACGTTATAGTATAACGTTATTAGTTCAATATAACGTTATGAAAGATATCGTTACCCGGTTATTAAAGGTCTGTTTGTTAGTTACGCGGTATTCCAGTTCCACCGACGATAGGCCAGACCTTTCTGATCTTTGGGTGGCTAAGAAAATAAGAAAATATTGGCAACAAGTAGACATAATTAAGTACAAAGGCAAAGTGTACCGAAACTACGTGACCTAATTCTACTAATTTGTCTAGTTTCTGTTATATACTAGCACTAGCTTTTACCCGCGACTTCGTCCCCGTGGAAAAGTAACTTTGGGCTAACGCTAAGTTTAACCCGCGACTTTGTTTACGTAGAAGCATTCTTCATTGGTGCTCCGCTACTCCGCTCCTATTGGTCTTAGCGTGATGATATAAAGTATAGTCTTCCTCGATAAATGAGCTTTCTAACACTGAAATAATTTTTCAAATAAGACCGTTCCTGAGATTAGCGCGTTCAAGCAAACAAACAAACTTCAGCTTTATAATACTAGTATAGATTAGAGTTTATGAGAGTGAGTTAGAGAAAAAAAGCGGCCAAGTGCGAGTTGGACTCGCCCATGAAGGGTTCCGTGAAAGGTAAATTGCGGTTTACGATTTATGACTTATTAAAAAAAAACTACTTACTAGATCTCGTTAAAAAAAAATTTCGGTGGACGTTTGCATGGTAATGTACATCATATATTTTTTTTAGTTTTATCATTCTCTTATTTTAGAAGTTACAGGGGGGGACACATTTTATCACTTTGGAAGTGTCTCTCGAGCAAACTATTCAGTTTAGAAAATATTATATTTTTTTTTTTTTTTTAAATTTTTATTAAGTGAATACCTGCAAATCAAATGAGTCATGTGGAGGTGAGGTCAGCAGCATCCAATATGGTTGAAAATCGTATAGAAGATATTTTTTATTTAGCGATTATTTTAACTACCAGACTACATTCAAAGCTGCTACATCAAAAAAAATTGGATGTTGCAGGCTTTGCTTCTATATGACCCAAATATATCCTCAATGTTAATTTTTTACTTACTTTAAAAGCAATATCTCATTTTGCTTCTCATTGCTTACCGCTTCCACTGTAGAATGTAATGCCATTAGTATATTCAAGTATGGCACTCAAGGTCGTTTCACAAAATGTATTTTTTGTAATACTTATAAGACTGTACGTTGCCCAAATAAAAAAATAATAAAAAAAATACATTTTTGAAGACCTATCCATAGATAATGTGTTTTATGAAAAAATTATTTTTCGAGTTTCAGTTCTAAGTATGGGAAGCCCCAAAATTTATTGTTTTTTTTTTCTATTTTTGTGTAAAAATGTTAATGCGGTTTTCAGAATACGTCTACTTACCAAGTTTCTACGGTATTAGTTCTTATAGTTTCGGAAAAAAGTGGCTGTGACATACGGACGGACTGACAGACAGACAGACATGACGAATCCATAAGGGTTCCGTTTTTTGCCATTTGGCTACGGAACCCTAAAAAGGAACCTGAAGATTGTTTTAGAAATACCGCACCTTTTTTTTATATGCTTGTCCATTTCTTTAATTACTTATTTTCTTTACTTTCCTGGCATCATTCTCTTCTAACTAACATAAATTCGTAACACCAAACTTAATAAAAACTTTTTTAATTCCAATTTCCATAAACAAAACACATAAGACAGCGGTAGTGCACTGCGATGCAAATAAAAGTATGCACAGCATTTCTATTTGTAATTTTATCTTGCGTCCGAATGCGCGCTCAGATTTTAAAATTGAAATTTATATACCTTTAGGAGCAGTTAAAATGTGCCGCAGAGTACGGTGCTATTTGGCCACGTAGTGTGTCGTATGTTTTAGCATTAATATTCCGCTGTATACTTTATTTTGGCCTGAAGTTTATTACATTTTTCTTGCATTGCAATGTTTGCGTAACATTTAATGCATAAAGCAATGGCGTATTTTGTGATTGAAGAAACTTTTAAAGAAAGGTGTTTACTAGAGTCCTCGCTTCGATCTGATTTATGCGAGTTTTGCGTAACACCCGTTGATAAACGAGAATTTATTATAGGTACATAATTATAAAATTTTCGCGGAAAATTATCTACAGGTTGTCCCACAAACCGACGACCCGTCTCGGGCTGATAAAATAGCTAAAAAGGGATTTAACCCCTATGTATGTTCAGCGATTTTTACTAGTTTCGGAGATATTGATCATTTCAAACTATATGTGATTAGTAAAAAAAAATATTTAAAAAAAATGCCAAATATGTTTAAAAACTTCGCTGGTTCATAATGATTCTTATTATGTAAGATATCATTGAAAGACTTATGAAACATAACATGAACTAAATGATTTTTCGTGACATAACACGAACTAAATGATCAATATCTCCGAAACTAGTAACAATCGCTAACATACATAGGGGTTAAATCGATAGCTTTTAAGCTGCTCTATCAGTCTTACGCGTGTTGACGTCGGTTTCTGGGACACCCTGTATTATAACCGATGGTAAAAACCAAATCAAAATCCGTTGCGTGGTTTCGGAGTTAGCGGACAGACAGACAGACAGAAAGACAAACAGACGCTGAAAGCGACTTTATTTTTTACTATGTAAAGAAAATACAGGAGAAGGAAAATAACTAGGTGCTTTAAAAATATGAATTTAAGAGTTTTCCGATCTAGAATTTCAAAATACGAGATTCCCAAAATACCTGATTCAAAATTAATAAACCTTACCTTTATTTTTATTTTAAGTTATGGAACACAGTAGGTATATCAAGAATCTGTTTTTTTTTATTTCTTTCCCAGTAGTATAATGTAGTAAAAATTTTAGTAAAAGTTGCTTAAAAATAAATACATTTGGGATTTTAATATCTAAGGACCTCTTTCTCGTATAGTGTATTAAATCCATATTATGCAAAATGGTTATTTTCTTCCGTCTTGGTTCAACGCCACAACCGATCAACATAGTACATAATAGTGGCAGTAGTGGTATTCATTAGCCTGACAACGGTCATAAGGTACATTTTATTTAGAAAAAGTGTTCTTCGGCGAATATAGTAAAGTGATTATTTATAATTTTTTACGCGGACCGAATCCGAATTCAAAACAGTTTTAAATACTTCACATAAAAATAAAACAAGTAACAAAACATCGTATAAACAAAACCAGTTTTTTAAAATGTGTGGTTAGCAGATGGTAACATTGCAATTTGAAAACAGCGGTTGCGTATCGAGTCAGGATCGCAAGAATATTTTTCTTCATACAAAATGAGAACCTAAATATAATTAAATAGAGAGCAGAATCCTTTAGATATCATCTTAATACCCCAATATAACCTAAAACACCGAGAAATTACAAAAGGAGTAATCGTCAACACTTTACGTTTATTATGGGAATCATGAGCATGATAAAAAGGAGCGTATTGTGTACGCTTTGTGACGCGATAATAATAGCATTTTAGGGCCGTATGTGACATAACGTGGTAATGATATCTTTTGAACAATGGGGTACTTAGGGCGTTTTAACTGCATTTCATGTCTGAAAAGGGTGGTAAATATATTTTTATTTTATAAGGTAATTAAAATTGAGAATTATTCGGAATTAGAAAGACTCTTTCTTGTCAGAGGGCCCTGCCAAGACGCATTGCGCTCACTAGCGTTTCTATTCGATTCGTTTTTAAACCAACCGCGTCACTGGTAGATCACGTGACTTTTCGTATCACGTCATCTACCAGTGACGCGTTGGTTTAAAAACGAAACGAATAGAAACGTTAGTTAGCGCAATGCATCTTGGCAGGGCCCTCAGTATAGGTAGATACACTAGTGAACAAAAGTAATGTCACCTATCACTGTGTGAGTGCCGTTCTTTGAACCGATGTTCGAATTTCAAACCAAAAACCTGTTACTATTTTACACACTTGCATATAGTCCATTCGCTTAGATAGTGTCGCTACACTCACACATACTTGTGGTTATTGTAATAAAATACGAATATAATTCGATGTAAGCTGCCAAATTCACTTGCGGGTGTGACGCCTCAAGTGAATTTCGCAGTATACTTCGAATTATATTCGTATTATATTACAATAACCACAAGTACGTGCGAGTGTAGCGACACTATCTAAGCGAATGGACTATACTTACGTTCACTGATTCAATCCATTCGTGCCAGCTCTTGTGAATCGACCTATAGGCCAAGATGCAAACGCCTAAAGTTTCTGTTTTCTTATTCTATGGCGTTCACCTGTTAAAGTGCATTTCGCAAATGTGGAGTTATTTAAAGACACTCCCATGGATTTATCACAGATATAAGTCCATGGATATCACACGCGCACAATATCGTTTAACGTCGTAGAAAAGAGGCCCTGGGCCTAGATTTAACGTCTTTGACCTGGGCCGGTATTCTAGGCGGTAAAAACCATATCGACTTTGACCTGTTATCGTATTGCCAACGTTTTGATAGCTCTTATTTACTTAACAGTAATGGCGGCCGAGTTAATAGTATATTATTGCATAGGCGAGGCAAAAATAGTGCTTTTGTCAAAAATCACAAGAAAAAATTTGCGTTGGGAGTCAAATCTTCATCGCCTGAACTCATTTTTTGAATTGCATACAAACAGAAACTTCATGTGAAAAAACCATCACTCCTTACCGCCTTTTTGTTTATGACAAGGAGAAACGCAATTCTTGTTTAAAAAAAAACAAGCTATTCCAGGCACAAATAAAAAAGTTATGTTTCGAGTAAAATTTGGATGTATAAGACTTGTGCCCTCATTTTATTACGGCCCTTTTCACTTTTTAAATGTTACAAGATAGATAGTAATGGAATTTGTATGCAACATCGCGGGCTTGCGTAGCGAGCACGCATTTTTTTTTTTAATTGAGAACTGTCAGTAAACTATGTACTTCGCGTCTCAATATGTAGATAGACATGTCAACATTTCCGGACTTTTTTGAGAAAAAACAATTCCATAACAGGGCCTCTATTTATTCAATATGGTAAAAACTATAAGTAGGGGATCGGAATAGGAGACGACCTTCCCCGGGCTGTTTATTCGATAATAGTACATTACTTAACAAGGGCTGTAAAAGAAAGAAAGCCCGAAATCGCAGGTATTTGAGACACGAGCCGTAGGCGAGGGTTGTAAATATGCGATAGAGGGCTTTCTTTTTTACTGCCCGTGATGAGTACACAATTTTACGTCTTCACCTGGCCACAATGCGAGTTTTACCGTGCGCGCAGCGTGCGATAAAACTCACATTATGGCCAGGTGTTACGTAAAAAGTATTATATGTCAAATTTAATACCTACTCTAAGTAATATATGGCGAATAGATTGACTGAAAAATTTAAGTCCAGTCCTTATATAATTTAAAATAATAATTGAAAATGAACTTTTCAAAAAATTCCTATTGCTTGTTTAGATCAATTAAATACTAATCGAAAGCATGAAGCCTATAGAATATGCAAACGTTAGGTTGACTATTTTTTCCCGCCATAGCTATTGGGTAGGTAGGTAAGTCGGTCGGTACTAATAATTTGCACTAAACCTTTATATGACCTGTTATCGTATGATCATCGTTTTGATAGCTCTTATTTACTTGACAGTAATGCTGCCCTCCTAAGCAAAAATGCAATAACTAAATAAAATAGCCAAAGCAGATTCAACTCTCTTATGTTTGAAACTAGGTTGCAATTTCGACAGATGTTTTGTCTGAGATATCGCCATTATGCTTAGTAGGGCAGAATGGCGGCCGAGTGAAAAACAATACCATAACAGGTCAAAGACGATATGGTTTATACCGCCTAGAATAGAAGCGCAGGTCAAATACAATATAGTCTTTACCGTTTGGGAATAAAGGCCCTGGTAGTATTGTACTATACTACCTACCTACTTATACCTGATTGTTTGACCCGGTTGTGTGATAGGGCTTGCTGTCTCGCTCGTTCACGGCGTCATTACGTATCGGTCGGCACGCGCTTCTATATTACCTTGTTTTTTCCACTTGCATCCCTAATGGTGTGGCCATAGAATAGGCGATTCGTTAATATTGGAATACAATAAAAAAAAAAGGGGAAAATCTTACACTAATTGAATTAGTCCTTAACTAAACACTAGACTTGTACTATGGGTAGTAGGCAACGATAAATATACTTATGTGAGGAATTGTATACTTTAAATACATATAAAACTTTCAAGACACAAAAATAAAAAAATAAAATAAAACATATATAAATTACCACAGATAGTTGTACTACAGATGGCGACAAACAATAGTACATTATTGCCTAGGCATGCAAGTAGGCAATTGCGGGCCGAGTATTGGATTGGATTGCTGTTCCTGCCGAGGCAAATATAGTGCTTTTCTCAAAAATCGCAGGAAAAAATTTGTGTTGGAGTCAAATCTTAATCGCTTGAACTCATTTTTTGAATTGTATATAAACAGAAATTTCATGTGAAAAAACCATCACTCCTTACCACCTTTTTGTTTATGACAAGGGGAAACGCAATTCTTGTTTTAAAAAAAAAACATAAGCTATTCCAGGCACAAATAAAAAAGTTATGTTTCGAGTAAAATTCGGATGTATAAGACTTGTGCCCTCATTTTATTATGGCCTTTTTCACTTTTTAAAAAGTTACAAGATAGATAGTAATGGAATTTGTAGGCAACATGTTTTTGTGTTTTAATTTGAGTACTGTCAGTAAACTATGTACTTCGCATCTCAATATGTAGATAGGAATGTCAACATTTCCGGACATTTTTGAGAAAAGGATCTTTCCATGCTTTGCCGCTGGGAATGCAAACTTGGGTTTTATACAGGACATAGCATATTGCCGGGATGGGCAAATATTTGTGTCATGAGCGCTAATATTTATCCTGAGTGTTGGGTGTTCTCTTTGTATTTCTCTATATAAATATGTTAATCGTTGTCTAGTGCCCATAGTGGAAGGGTCAGAAGGGGTCGCCTTAGGCGTACTTTTTCGAATCCAATCGGAGAAATTCTGAAAAACCGACGTGCGTGCATGACTCGATGTATGAATGTGGAAGAAGCGAAAGAGATTTGTCAGGATCGTAGCAGGTGGAAAGAAGTGGTCTCTGCCTACTCCTCTGGGAAACAGGCGCGATTTAATGTATGTATGTATGTATGTAGTACCCATAGTACAAGCCTATAGCTTAGTTTGGGACTATGTTAACGCATATGTGCGTTCTTAAAGTAAGCAAGCTCCGTATAAAACAAAAGATATGGCACTTGGCGAAAGTTCGATTCGTTAATTTCTTTAAAATGTCCCCTGAGGGCTCAGACAAGATGCACTACGCTAACTAACGTTTCTATTCGATTCGTTTTTAAACCAATCGCGTCACTGGTAGACCACGTGACTTTTCGTATAACGTCATCTTCCAGTGACGCGATTGGTTTAAAAACGAATCGAATAGAAACGTTAGTTAGCGTAGTGCATCTTGTCTGAGCCCTCTGATGTTTATTTATTTATTTAAATAATACTTTTCTCATAAACCTTATGGCCCAGCACAAATAGTCGGCCGGCGCGCGGTTCGAATGAGAAACACGCTCATTACCGCATCGCAAAAGAAATGTACCAATTGAATCCCTGGGACATATTAGACGAAATTAAAAATATTCCCCGTGTCATTTTTATGGGACGGAAATGAGATTTCGCCCCTGGGTAGTGATTGGCTATTTCGAAAGGCCCTTTTTTTATTCACGTTTTGAACGTTTCTACCTTTTGAATGGCTTTATGAAATGGCTTCTTGTGAGGGGAATTGAAAGTGGTGTTTAGAAAATATATGTCATGTACAGTGATCGGAATAGGTAGTGCAATTTCGGGTGAATGACCTCAAACATTATAAATAATATGGATAAGACCCGGGATTCCGGGATTCGTATTTTTTCACAGAATATTTTCTTGACACGATATTAATTGAAGTATAGAAAAGGTTATATAAGGTTTTTTGTTTGCAAGAATGTCTAAATTAAAGTGTTTACGTATTTCGTCAATACCATTTTGGAAAAAATGACCTTCTGCTGGTGTTTCTTGCGGCGCTTCTTCTCCGCAATGATGGTCTTGTCCGAAGCGCTAGTAGTTTCACTCAATATTACCTACGTGTAAAAGAGCCCTCATGTGGCCAATTTACTGAATAAATATTTTGAATTTTGAATTTTTTGAATTTGACCAACTTTGTACTAGCAGTATAATTGTCAAAATTATAAATTTATAACTTTTTTGAGCTTACTGTGCGGCTAGGTCAATTTGTGTAATGTCCCCTGATATTTATTTTAAACCAAACACAAACTTTAAAACTTTTCAAAGTGAAAATCCGGGATTACAAGTTATATCCATACTAAGCTTACGCACCGAAATCCCGTGAAATTGCACTACCTATTCCGATCACTGGTCATGTAAAACTTTAGCGACCAGCCCTCGCTTCGCTTCGGCTTATTTGAGTTTTCTGTAATACTCAAGGGTCATACTCAGATTTAGGTTACCGTCTTTACTGTGGAGTTACCTGAAGTAAACGTTTTTAAGGTATAATTTTCAGGCTGTATTTTAACGATTGCTTTTTTAAAACTCGTTAGATATACGATATCGAATACCAACTCCATTCGCGTGGAACAATTTATTACGTTCCCATCGGAAATAGTCGGCGTCCAATTTTTAGAGTTTTAATATTATTCATGTCACTTTGCGGCAATACTACTTTCTATATCTAATACCTTTAAACGAGCAATTCTTGTATATATATAATAACCTGAATCTCGGAAACGGCTCTAACGATTTCGATGAAATTTGAAATATAGGGGTTTACGGGGGCAAAAAATCGATCTGTCAAATTGTCATCTTCGGGGAATTTCGTTTTCAAAACGAGCGACGCTCAGTCTTCTAGTACTCGATATTTATAACGTGAATGTGTTATTCCCAATTATGTTATTTGTATGACATGGAAACGTCAAACGACACATTAGCCACCTGGGTCAAGATTCTAGACTGTATTACCTTATCGCTTTTACCGTGTTATAGTATCGTCGACGTTTTCAAAGCTCTTATTTACTTGACAGTAATGGCAGCCAAGTCAAAAGTAATACCATAGTTAACAAAAAACAAGCTTTCAAAACCCGACTGTTGCTAGCCAACTTTAAATCGTTATAAATCCTAAATGATCATTCAAAATTAAAAATGATGAAAGAAACCTAAAGATGATTTTTAAATCCCTATTCAATGATACCCCACTTGTCATACTTGGTCGACTTTTTATTTTTAATTTGCACAATATGGCGTCTGTTTGCCGCCATATTGAATTTTGATTACTGTCATATCTTCAAGGACACTCACCAGATTAAGACAAATCGATTGACATAAGAATCATCAAAATCGGACAACGGGTTTAGTTTTTATAGTGACACAAAGGAACAAACATACTATCGCGGTCGTTAATTTGTGACCCATTTCAAGAAAAATAGTCTTGAAGTCGTCAATGTCATTAGAGATGCCAAATCATTTGTAATTTATAGTAGACTCAACCTTATTGTTGTAGAATATCAGAATGACTTTGGACCTAAGGTGGGTCCCAAATTAAAGTTCGTCTGTACATATGGCTGTGAAACACATTACCCTCCTCCTTCGGCAGTCGGGTAATAACACGACAAAGAATAGAGGCCCTGATGTTAAGGGGAATCTGAAACCCATACCAGACCACTAGCAATGTCACCAGACCACTACCTCCATTACCAGACCACTACCACCATCACCAGACCAACAGACTGCAAATGCATTGTCATCAGTAGGACTGATGGAAAGCAACCAGCGCCTCTATTCTAGGTGGTAAAAACGATATCGTAGTTTGCCTGTTATGGTATTGTTATGTTATGACGGCAGCCGCCATTACTGTCAAGAAAATAAGAGCTATCAAAACGTTGACAATTCGATAACAGATCAAAAACGATATTGTTTTTACCGTGTTGAATAGAGCCGCTGATGTCGGTTACACTCAAAAAAATGAGAGCGAACAAAGAGAGATTTTCACTTAGTTGACATAAAATGAATACAATAGTTAAGATATTAGTTATATAAACCAAAACTGATAGTAACAAACAGCAATTTCTTTAGTGATTCAACTAAAATCTTAGTTGATGTGTCTAACGTCTTGGTTGGTGTATCTATCGTCTTGTTAGGCTCGAGGGATCGTGACGCTTATGCACAACAATCACAATCTTGTTACAAGCGACCAATTATTTTTTTCAGTGTAAACGCATTCTTCCGGAAATGTTTATAGTTTGAACTTATCATTTCAGATTGATGCTAAGGCGTTATTTATACACGTATAATGTTGCAACAAACGGCTAATTTAAACCAAGATACCCTGATCTGTATCCCAGGTATAAATAGGCAAAATTCATTTAAAAAAAAGTAAAATCGAAAAATTACCTAAAGTACTATGTTAATTACCAGTGATCGGAACAGGTAGAGTATATTTACCCGAAGTTCGCAAAAGGACATAATATAGAGAGGTTACAACCGGGTGAAATAATAATATATTTTTGTTGAATTCCGGATTTCCGGTATTTTAATGCTAAATATACGTAATATTTACTCACGGTATGGGAATATCGGAAATCCGGAATTCAATAAAAATAAATTAATATTTCACCCGGTTCTAACCACTCTATATTATGTCCTTTTGCGAACTTTAGGTAAATATACTCTACCTATTCCAATCACTGGTAATTACTCTTTATAGTAGAAAAGGCTAGATAAAATTAGAAATCGGACTGACTTGCGTCTTTGATCCCAAAAAAAATGTTCCTTCTCTTTTCTTTTCTCCTTTTGTGGGATGGTCCATGGTTTAATTAATAATACCTTTAAATCAAAATTCCCATAAATCTTTTACACACGCGTATAAAAGCCCACTGTACTCCCTAGGTATTATTAATAGCACGCAACCCAACCCTAACCACAACTATCTTCGTTTTATTTTCCCATAAACGTTAATTTTCTAATGAGTAAACAATGTTTTACGTAACAATGAGCGAACGGGTCGGAAAGGATACTACCTAAAGCCATTAATGCTCGCAAAAGGATGCGGTAATGGTAGTTGGTCATTATTAACTTGGATATTTCGTTTTATTGACAAACTAAAGCGAGTAATAATTATTATGTATCCTTAAACCTGCCCAGATATTATCATGATCCGGTCGGATCTATTTCTAACCCCCGACATATACAGGGTGGAAAAAACGAACGCTAGTTAACGCTACATGAACGGTGCCTACCTTAAATATTGGAAATAGCAAATTCTACGCAAAGGAGACTCCGGTACCTACTTATATTTTTGAAGAAAATAAAGCCTGCATATATGGATTTTTGAAAATTCATCTGCCTTAACAGGGAATCTGGTCGAATGTGACAAAATAATAAAGAAGGGTTTTTTACGGTCTTTATTTAATTTAAAGCTGTATGTGTTATAAACATAAACGATCACACGACTTTATTGTTTTATCATATTCGACCAGTTCGATTCCCGGTTATGGAAAAAGACTTTTTTTCAAAAATTTAATAATGCAATTGTTTTTGATTTTAAAAATAAAAGTAAGTCTCCTTTGCGTAGAATTTGCTATTTCCAATATTTAAGGTAGTTGCCATCCATGTGGCGTTCATTTTTCCCACCCTGTATAGAGGGGTTTTTTGTGTACAGTCTCGTATCGTGGGCTAAACTAGACGCGTGGGCGAAATCGCATCAGAGAAACTCTTTTCGTATCATTTAAGGTTAGCGCAGACAACCGCTCGACACCGGATCAGTTCAAAGAGAGACATTGAAAAGTGAGCTTTGATCTGTGTGAGTAGGATACATTTTCCAGTGCACGACTGCTAGCTTGTGCGGTTATGTGTTCACCTTTAGGGTTCACGGCCCTTCGATGCCTGTGGGCGAGTGATCGCTTCGCCCACGCCTAGCTACGTTGCTGTCTGTGTGATTATATATTTATGTGTTTATGTGCTTATGTATCTGACGCGATTTTATAAAAGAAAGCTAGTATAATCGGGATGGTTCTTACTGGAGAAAAATCGGTTTGAGCCATATAGGAGGTATCAGGATACCTTGACATACTAGCAGTTCAGTTTAGGTCGAGAGAAAGAGACACCTGTATAACTGCTATAGCTCTGTCCCTTTCTCTCAACCTAAACTAAACTGCTTAGTATGTCATGGTAACCCTCCCCCAGTTCAAAAAGTAGGGATCGCCATTATATCACAGTTTCTATCTAGTTTATAGTTAATTGCCTTCAATTTTTTTAAGGTCAAGAAATTTACTGTGTACAAGAATAGATTTATATATTATCGAACCAGCGAGTGCGTGTATTTTTAATTTGGTCGCAAGTTTCGTCGACGAAGCATCTTGGCCAAAGTGGTAGGTACAGTAAAAGTAATAAATAATATTATATACGTTACCAAGGCGTCAAAAATATCTACACATCCCTATGCCACTAATAATAAGGTCTATGTTTACATATATTTAAGGCAATAGCGAAAAAACTTTTACGCAGACGGAGTCACCAATTTATTCTTAACCAATATTTTAAAGAACAAGAACCAATTCTATGTATTGTATATTCCGTCTGTGTAGAAGTCGTTTATCACTCTGCCTTCGGGAACTGTCCAGTTTTTCCGGATAAGACGTATTCAATGTCCTTCCCAGGAGTATTAGCTATCTTTATACAAAATTTTATCAAAATTGGTTCAGTGGTTTAGCCTTGAAAGCGTTACAAGCCGACAGAAAAAAATTACTTTAACATTTATAATTAGTATGAAAGTGTGGATTCAACTCGGGTGAAGTTGAGACGGGTCGCTAGTTATGTTCCTAAGTTAATAATTAAATGTCTCTATTTCCGTTCGGGTACGGAAATGTAGGGTCCCGAAATATTTGTCACTTGGTTTATATTTCCTCTAAAATACCCAACGAAAATGTTAAGCACTTTATCTACATTCATATCACACTTCCCTACAATATTTTCAGAAACGATAAGCAAATAGCCTGTATTAAGAAACCGTTATCTGAGGTTATATTATAATATTCACATTAAAACATCGGAACTGATACTTTAATGTAAATATTAAAATATAGGGCAACCACAGATACAGGTTTCTCACATATTGTAGAAAACTTATGATATGCATGTAGATAAGGTTATGTATGCGACTGTACACATAATTACGCATTAAAACACTCATGTGATCTTATTATAAAACCACACTCGTGCAATAATGCCTCTCATTATGCACCGGTCACATAAACTAGTATTTTAGTGCATTGTCATGATAAGCTTCAAACTTGGGCTCTATTCTACTCATTGAAACCATATTGGTTTTGACATGTTATAAGGAAAGCTTCGCCGTCTTCATATCGCCCATTTCTCTAAAGCTCAAGTCGAAAGTTTTTGACCAGTGAGTATGACTGGTAATCACCCACGGGGCCGAAACGAGGCCCCTCACGTCTCGACTGGTCCACCAAAAAGTTCAAAATCGCTCAGAACCCTTACCATGAGTTACAATTAATTTAATCTCTAGCGAGTCGAATGCTCTCTCTCTCGTAGACCTCACAGTATTCTTATAGAGGATGAGGGACAGAGAATTCGATTCGCTTGCGAGTACGGTAAATGTAAGTTAGGTAAGGGAAAGGGCTATGGAAAGGGCTATTTATGCTTGGAGTTTCACTGAAGGATCGCATTAGAAATAATGTGATCCGACAGACAACCAAAGTAACCGACATAGCCCGCCAAATTATCAAGCTGAAGTAGCGGTGGGCCGGTCCGGTTTCAATTATTATATTTTTCTCACGCTTATACCAATACATAACCGTCATATGAGTCGCGTTGAACACATATATTGCACATAAACATGCTTACATTAGGTAAGTACGTTTATTAACAACCTCCCAAACTTTCACAATTACTATAAAACTAAAATTTAACAGCGCCAACTGGCCAATTCCAAATAACAGGCACAAAATGAACCGGGCAGTGTCATAACGTAGTTTATTTAATACAGTCCTCGGCCAGTGGTTGGCAAATTGAATTCACTTCCCACTAAAACTTTGACGTGGGTAAACGTTTCTGCGAATACCGCCATACCGCCGTTTGTTTCGCAATTTGAAACTTGTGCTAAAATATCCTGATGTTCATTTTAAGTTTACGACCACTGGTTTTGAATATTGGAAGGCTGATGTTTGTTTAAGCATGCTTAAGAGATAGGCTAAGTCGTGGGTACGCAACCTTTTTTTATATTGGTCTAAAAAATAAGTTAGCTTTTAAATAACAACAAAATATCAGGTTATTTTTAAATATATTGGTCCCGGAAAATGGATGCAACATACACATATTTTTTTAATAAATTTATTGAGCAAGTGTAGATAAGGTTTGTTAAAATATCGACTGCGAAAATACTTTACCACTTTTGGAACTTAACTTCATACAAATAGAGTCGAAAAGGGATAAAGAAGTTTCTTGGTCGAGTATACAATCCGATTACCGACAAATTATTGTGCGAGTATCATTACCTTTTAACTAATTTAAAACATAAAGAAGCTGTCCTCAGTACTCGTTGCAAGGTCTCTTATTTCTAATAATCACTGATATCTACTATTACCTATCAATGCCATTTTTTTGGGAACAATTTATCTCTATGCGTTTCCTAACAGCACTACCTAACTACGTCGTTTTTATGGCTTTTTTCTATGCCTGAATTATCTAGATATAGGTAAAAAAGGCGATTGTTTTTGTCAAATTTCACCAACCACTTAATAGACGATTAGAGTGTTAACAGCCGTCAAAACGTATAAACTAACGGTCGATTAACATTGATTAACATTTAACATCGTTTGGTGAAATTGGTACTAAAAGTTTTATTATTAATTGACAACAGTTTTTTTTAAAAGGTGTTATGAAAAATACATGCTTATTTGGGTTATACAGTGCAACCATTTTCTTAATAGCGATCGGCAATCACCGTTTTTCTATGACACACGAGTGACAAATATATTGTCAGTAGCGAGTGCAAGCGTGATAGCGATAGCCAGCCGAAAGCTATTATGAAGCTGGGAATACTGTACTGTTTTTTTTGTTGATTATTATTGACATAAAATATAATATTTTTTTATTGGTGTTTGCTACGCCTGCTTTGGACTAGTCAGAATGACGTGATTTTGTTTTTTACCACGTAATGTAACACTTATAGCTGTGACGTAGACAAAACTACGTGGCGATTAAGCTCTTTAGCCATTAGCAGAAATAGTTTTTATTTTATTTTCTCAGTAAGTAATAAACACGTTTAAAAATAAAACCTGTTGTTAATTCAGCCACTTATCGCCATACGCATACGTAACTACGTGTTGTATGTGTTCAAAGTGAAACAATAGGGTATTTGCCTATATTAAATTTCATATATTCATTTGGATAATATATCAATATACGTAGTATGGTAAAATAATTCAAAATTAAATTTGAAATTGTTAATAAAATAAAAAAGTTATAGCCTTTTAAAGTTTTTTGTCTATCTCTTTCTCACGAAACGCTGTTTTGCGTGTAATTCATATCGCGGTTGAGTAATATGACGTCATATTTCTGTATTTTCCTCTCTGTCTAAAAGCAAGTTTTAAACATGTATATCTTTCTTATTTTTAAAGATATTAAAAAACTATTTATACTAGGCTATTTGGAAGGTAAAAAACTTCAATTTAAATACTAATAAAAAATAAGGCAAATACCCTATTGTTTTCATTTTATACTCAGACTCGCCTTCAAACTGTCAAAATGAAAACGATTGCGATCGCAAGTGTGTTAGACAATAAGCCTGTTGGTCCCGTCACTACCAAAACTTTCCTCCTAGGGTTAAAAAAACAAGCACAAAACTACACGTGTAATTCATTTGATAATCCCGGCACGACACAGCTGTGGACACACTACAACCCGAAATCATCCATTTGTGTGCACCCATTCTAACACACAGTACACAGATGTAACAGTAGCCGATTTGTGCAACAAGAGAGCAAAGTTTGTTTTCGCTGCGAGTGTGGAGTAATCGAAGGATTCGATAATTGAATCACGAGCGTAGCGAGAACTTTGTCTGACGCTCGCAGCAAAATCTAATTTTGCGCACTGTTTTTAGACAGCAAATCTTGCCTTTTCGTGGTGCTGAGGTGAAAAGATTTCACAACTGAGTAGTATCAACTGTGTAGTTTGCTGAGGCGTTGGCCTGGTTGGTAGTGACCCTATGAAGCTAACGATCCCGGGTTCGATTCCCGGTATGGGCAAATATTTGTGTAATGAGTGATGTATTATTTCTTTATATAAGTATTTATATCGGTGTTTAGTACCCATATAGTGTGTTCCTCGTGTGGTTGCCGAGTTAGAATAGTGCCACTCCATGTCTTCCCGTGGATGTCGTAAGAGACGACTAAGGGAATAAAGGCTTGTAGTACTGTTAGGCGATGGGCTTGCAACCTGTCACTAATACGCTGGTAAACATCTTAGCCTAATTGTGCAAATTGTGGTTATGGAATTATCAACAAGTTTTTAGAGATGTTTGTAATTCTGTAGCTCTGCCTACCCCACTCTGGGAACGAAGGCGTGAGATTATGTATGTAGTACCCATATTACAAGCCGAGAGCTTATATAGTTTGGGAGTAGGTCAAATTGGTGTGACATTGTCCCTTGATATTTATTAGTCTGTAGGTAATGCGTAGGTAGAGCAGCTTTTGCTTTACAAAATGTTGAAAATAAACGCTTTTGGTATTTGTTGTTTAGATGTGGGGTATAATGCTCTGATGGGACAATGGTCTTAATGTCTTAACGGGTCTTAATATTTCGTCAAAAAATAAAAGCGAGTTGTATTGACGACGCCTTAGCCTAGTTAGAATTCTATAAATTGCAAAATGGACCTTACTGACTTGCTTGCTAAGGTGTATTTTGCATATTATTTAATTTGTTAGTTACGCGGTATTTCAGTATCGCCGACATAGTGACTGCCTACGAAGGTATCGGTCCCGACGCGAGTATTTGCTTTGTATTTGTAGTATTTTTTCTAAGTCTTGGATGTTTTACACGTGTTTAAGTATTATTTCTATATTATAAGCATTTTTATCATTGTATTACTTAGTATGGGTAAAGAATACAATTCAACCTTTACTGTGTCAACTATTTATGAGTCAAGCACGTTACTCTTTCCTTTTTTCTTTTGCAAAATAGATTACATTTTACTGTTATGGAAATATGACGATACATTGTGTAGGTACTATCATTTTTTGGAATATATAATAATACTTTTTAATTTATTTTCTTAAAAAAAAAAAAATCCTTCACGGGTTACCTGCCGCTGTGTTCAACTATACCTAATCTTATAACCACACAAATAAATGCATGCGGAGCATCAACGCAGGTAAGCCACTTTCATAATGCGCATGCAAGTAGTGTGGGTTTTCACAAACAATTGTGAGTTTTTCGGTGTCTACGTTATTAAGGACCTCTGGTAACAAGTATTCCCACCCAATGATATTTTATATTAAGATACGTCATCTACGCGCAAAAGCGTTCCTCGAAAAGGAAGGTAATTGCCTTACTATCGTTCAGTATTGCCGTGGCCGCTGACACGCACACATCGAAAACAGTTTTATTACCGAAATGCAACAAATATAACTCATAAAAAATGCCGTCTTGTGTTTTTCGAGGCTGCCGAAATTACACTGGAACTATTAAAGGAAGAAAGGATGTCATGTGATTTCATTCGTAAGTACCTACCGTAAATATTTTTTACATTTTGTTTTACATCGCCATACTTTGTTTAATTTGCACCGGAGGCGTCACTGTGACCTGTGAAACATGAGATACACAATTAGATATCGCATGAGTTCGATAAAGACGGGTAGCTATATGGCAGCCATGAGCGGGAACACCGCGTCATTCGGGTACGCAATTTGAAACAACTATTTATCTCTTTCTAAAAATAGCGTTCGCTATGAATAATTGCCGTCTTTGTCTGTAGAAATATGGCAACGTAGCAACTGTCAGTAATTGGCGACGATTTTCGAATGAGTTTTGTATGAGCATAACGTATCTAAATATAAAATATCATTGTTCCCACCTACGTATAATATATGAAACTGGTAATATGCGTAATCCATACCTTGAAATTGAACTCACTAGCCACGATCCAACAGAAAACGGTCGTGTTGTTCTGGTGTTGCCACACAAATTGTCAACTATTCTTTGTTAAGGTTTTTAAGTGTGTTTATTATTGTTTTTATTTCATCTTCTGTATACAGGGTGTCCCAAAACTCAACGCTAACCCGCCTAGGTCTGATTTGTTCAGCGATTTTTACTAGTTTCGGAGATATTGATCATTTTAGTCTGAATTTTTATAATTTTCCCTTATGTCCATGTCATGAAAAATCATTAATTTCATGTTTTATTTTGTAAGTTTTTCAGTGGTATCTTACATTATTAGAATCACTACGAATCAGTCTAGTTTTTAAACGCATTTTCTCGTTTATGTTTGTTATGTTATCCGTTAATTTAGGCTAGGTTTAAGTCAGTATCTCTCTGAATATCAGGCACATGCTACGAGGGATCTCATTCAACATTATGTGTTATTCTTTTTTCTTTATATTTTTCTATTGTTTTTCTTTCGCGTGCAAATATTTTCTATTCTATTCTTATTATATTAAGATATATAATCAAGGTGGGGGAACAAAGAGGGATAGTGTCCCAACTCTGTGTGCTGTGGTGGGCGCGTCGCCAGCGAGTCTAACGCACGTGGGGTCAACACTCAGATAAACGCGGACTGACTTGTTTGTCGCGCGAGATGGCAGCGCGATTAGGGGTAAAGCTGCCTGGAAGGAGAATATGAGTCAAATGTATGAGTTTTGAGCATGAGATATACTGTGTTTAAATACTCACGTTGCAGTGTCTCTTTTGTCTAAAAGGAACAGTTTTTAGAGATAAATTCGGGATATTCCCACGTGTTACCAACAATTTGTTACCATTGGTAACAAATGGGTTTTTTCCCATCTGTTACCACTGGTAACTTATAGGAATAATAAAATTAAGATAAGGGAAATTTACCACTGGTAACAGTTAAAGAATTATTCCCAGTAGCAACCACCACTTTTTATTTAATTCCTTCCAAAGAAGGTTGTCTGGAAGGAATCGCTTTACGCGAAAAATCCGGGATATTCCTACGTGTTACCATCAATTTGTTACCATTGGTAACAACTGGGATTTTTTCCCATCTATTACCACTGGAAACTACTATGAATAAAAATAATAATGGGAATTTTAATTTTTAGCACTTACCACTGGTTGGAAAAAATATTCCCAATAGTAACCAGCACTTTTTATGTAATTTCCTAAAATTTCTTCTAGACCGGCAACGCATTGGTGACGACTCCGGCGTTGCAAATTTCCATAGGCGGCGGCGGTGACCACTTCCCGTCAGATGGGTCTTTTACCTGTTTGTCCGTTGATGGTAATTAAAAAAAATCCCAGTGGAATTAGAGGGCCTGACATGCTTCTACATTGTTTTAAAGTTTGATCTTTAACACCACGTAAATCCTAGGTCTTTGGCTAGCCATTACGCTATATTGTACCTACCTATAATTTATCTCTATCAACAGAATCGTCATGTTCAGATTCCATGAGGCATTTGGTTGATTTACATTTGAAAATAGACGCTATAGTGTTCTTACTTTAGATCGCTTTTTCACCATCCTGACAATGACTCTTGAGTAGCTGCACACATAAGTGCTTTGTCACTTTAAAGTCATGCTTGATCTGCTGCATTAACCTGTTATAGGCATTAAAGCGACAAGGTACAAAAGCGTGCAGCTAATTATAAGATCGACTGTATGTATATGGCGCTACTTGTATGAATCCTTTTCTTGTATGAATACTAGCGACCCGTTCTCGCTTCGCTTCGGTTTTTGTGAGTTTTCTGTAACTTTCCGTGGAAAAATATCTAACTGATGATAAAAACCGCATCAAAACTAAAATAGGTTTTTCTAAGTTTATGAATAGAGGGTAGTATTTAAAGAATATTTGATGTAGGAACTTGTTAACTTTGCAATAAATACCAAATTGTCACTTGTCACTTAAGATTGTTTAGTCTAGTTGTTGAAATAGAGGGCTGGTTTGTTATTGACATTTTGCGATCTAGTAAAAACAAAATATCTCTTTAAAATATATTTTATTTAAAAAATAGGTATTTACCTCGGGTATACATTTATACTGATATCAAGTTCTCAAATAGTGCAAAATAGAAATCAAAATGTTGAGGCCAATTCAAATCGGTTGTATCAAAATGACGTTTAAAAACGTCAAAGTCAATTTAACAAGATTAATGTACGGTCGGCCAAGAAAATGGTCTACCAGTAGGTAATGACAAAAGTTTCTGTGAGATCTAATTATCGCTAAGGTTGACATTTGTCACCGTCATAATATTATTGCAAGGGAAAATCGAACTTGTTATATCATGACGGCCAACTGTACTGGGCCCCTATTCCACACGGTAAAACCATATTGCTTTTGACGTGTATTGTTTTTAACTCGGCCGCCATTAATGTCAAGTAAATAAGAGCTATCTTAGCGTTGACGATACGATAAACCTAAAAATGTTTTACCGTGTTGAATTGTTAGAGGCCCTGATTTAAGTTTCATATTGGCCCCATTGTAATACATTAGGTAGACGTGCCTTTAATAGTAGTTTTCGTGACGGGTTACTAATGTCTTGCACAAAATTTATTCGCACATTTTCGTTTCGCATAGCAACCATTGGCACAATCATCATTTCGCACAATTGCTTTTTGCCTAAATTTCTTGGCACACTATCATTTCGCACAATTTTCTTTGGCAGAATAATACATTGGCATAATGTTGATTAGAACAATACTCCTACGGTTGAATAATTGTTTCGCCGAAACGTATAATATTCTGTTTGCATAATTATGGTAAGTATTTATTAGATAAAACGCTTCGCATTGATGTCATCCTAAGTAATCAAGCTGATTATACACACATGGGATTCAATAGGTGCTAATTTAAGATTAGCATAGTTATTTTAGTAATATTCCTATCTGTCTTTTCTTGTTTTACATGTCTTATTAATTATAAAAAACAAAAATTACAAGCTCTGTTTTTCTTTAACTGTCGTAACCCACCATTTTTCTGACGCAGACGCAGTTTCAACCTAACCTAACCTAATTTTCTGGCAGCGATTCGGTTATGTGCGGGACGCAGTTTCAACCTAACCTAACCTAGTTTTCTGGCAGCGATTCGGTTCTGTGGGGATGTAGTTAACCTAACCTAACCTAACCTAACCTAATTTTATGGCAGCGATTCGGTTATGTGCGGGACGCAGTTTCAACCTAACCTAACCTAGTTTTCTGGCAGCGATTCGGTTCTGTGGGGATGTAGTTAACCTAACCTAACCTAACCTAACCTAATTTTCTGGCAGCGATTCGGTTATGTGCGGGACGCAGTTTCAACCTAACCTAACCTAGTTTTCTGGCAGCGATTCGGTTCTGTGGGGATGTAGTTTTAACCTAACACCATCAACTTTGCAACTCGTTATACATTGGGATATTGTGCTATCGTACAATTATGCCGCAATAAACTCAGCGGAATGTCTATTGTCCTACAGAAAATTCTGGGATATTCAATTCGGCGGAATGTATATTGTGCTACAGAAAATTCTGCGATATAAAATTCGGCGGAATACATATTGTGCTACAGAAAATTCAGCGGTATAAAAGTCGACGATAGTAGTAGTATGCTATTCAAATTTGTGCCAAATGAATATTATGCGACATAATAATTGTGGTAAATATGTAATTATGCGATAGTATCATTCGGCTGAAAGTAATTGTGCGAAAACGGTTATGCGAAGTGTATTTCGGACAACAGAGATTGTGCAAGATAAGGGGTACCCTTTCGTGACGGTTGCGTAATGCCAATTACGCAGAATCGCGTACAATACTTTATCTACACGTATATTATACGTACTCTAAGATGGGTTCAGAAGCCGAAAGGCAAATGACCAGCATTACCTGTGGTAGTAGGTGACAGCGATGACAGCTGTAACGTAATTTTGCATTTACGTTATCGAATATTGTAAGGTAATGAGATCCAAATTTGGAACATCTTCTAAAATTAACAGCTGTCATCGCTGTCACCTACTACCACAGGTACCTAATGCTGGACATTGCCTACGGGTTTTGAACGCATAATAGAGTACTTAATGATATGTGTGTAGATAAAAAGGATTGTTTATATATTATAGAACTTTGTGTCATCATAAACTTAACTTTACGAAACTTTTAATTTGGGTAACCTTCGGGGAGGGAAGATGGCCGATTGAAAGATGTCGGGCTTTGTACTTTTGATTCTTCTATTTACTGATTTACTCTACTCACTTGACACTGGCGAAATCACTGCGAAATACCGCGTTGGACCGCCATTATTAAAAAAGAAGAAGAAATTTTAATTGACAATTAACTTTGTTAATTTTTGAGATTCAATTCGAGATTATTTGAATTTTTAATACCTGGATACTTATCAATTCTGAATTTGTTCTAGGATCCACGATCGGTATTCATAAACTTTAGTAAAAACATCAGGCAATCCTTCTTTGAGAGGATAACTTGCTATCCCAGCGATTTCTGTGAGTTGACGTCTAGGGTTGTCGTACATGAGAGGACCTCCGAGATCTAGACTGTTCCGGTTCTTTCCGGTTATGATACATAATTGAGTATTCTTCAGTTCAGCTTTTTCGCTTGTTATATTTGTTAATGTTGCAGCGCAAACCTGCAATAAGTACAATAAATAAAATAAATATAATGGGACAATATCACACAAATGTGCCGTTAACTATGAAAAGGGACCTTATTGTCGATGGCGCTTACGGCTTACTACGTCACGCGACGTTGTATTTATATCGGAGCATCTTTAATAATGGCGGAAGCGCCATCGACAATAAGGTCCCTTTTTATAGATAACGTCATAAATTGACCTAGTCCTGAACGAAGCTTTAAAGGCTTGTACTTTGTACTTATACAGAGAAACACATACATAGAAATCATCCAAGACTCAGGAACAAATATTCGCGCTCATCACAAAAATATCTTCGCCTTCGCTTCGCCCCCGTTACAAATTTCTGACTTCCCGGTGGTTTTATTCTGTCATACAAACCTTATCAAGAGACAATGAAAAAAAAACAAAAGGTGCACACACTTGTTCGGAAGTTATGCGCGTACCACACATTCAGCGATTAATTTTTAATTATATAGATGTGAAAGTAATTTTGTTTGACTGTTTGTAACGCTTGAATTTGTTATAAAGATTGAGTTAGCCTTTACGGATAGGGTTCTTTGGAAAGTTCCCAAGGTTATGCAGGCAATAAATGACTTCTTGGCGGACGAAGTTGTGGACATCAGCTAGTGTAATTATTAGGGTTAGGATTTTGGTGGCAATAGTGGTAAATCATGGTTCTAGAATCCATGGAGATGCGATTTTCTAATTATTATAATACATGACACTTTGATTTTGACCTTCAGTATGGTCATATTTTCAAAATGAATATATTTTTAGTTCAGTTATTCCATACCTACTAATATTTTGCTTGTTGGTAACGCTTTCACAGCAGAGATAGCTTCCATACAAAAATTCATTTAAATTGGTTTAGCGGTTTATGAAATAAATGAATTTTGAATTATTAAAATACTTAAGGTCAAAATCAAAGTGGTATGTATTATAAAATAGGAAATAGTGACTCTATGGATTCTAGAACCACGATTTGGCACCAAAAGTTCCAACTCTTGTAAGTTTTACCCCAGCTTCCAAGTAGTGTGATTGGGAGGAACGCAGCAAAGGGGTATTTCTGGATCTTCCATCCACAATACCCAACCCAGCTCTGACCAGGGTAGTTTCCTTCGCCCCATCAGCAGAGAAGTCGGAAGAGGGTAAGCATATCGGTCTGATGAAATCTGAAATATTACACAATTTCAACCAAAACTTATTCAGACGGTATCTTTCTCATCCGGAACGGGCAATGTTGGGAAACTCTCTCCGAAACTGAGTCCGAAATACGGAGATCCGGAGACGAACATGGCTCACCGATATAGCCAAAGTAATCACTGTAAGGAAGTGGAAGTGGGCTGGACACATATGCCGCAGAGATGATGGAAGATGGGGAAAGGCTGTGGTTGAATGGAGACCCACAAACGTTGGCAGACAGGGAATGAGGTGGACCAACGGTCTGGTCAAGGTGGCAGGAAGGTGCTGGATGAGGAGAGCACTGGACCGAGAAGGGTGGCGAGCAATGCAGGATGCCTACACTCAGCATTGGGTGGCTATAGGCTGAAGAAGAGAAGAAGAAGATAAATCTTTCTTATAAATAGAATAAATGGAATAAAATTTTGTTGTATAGGATGAAAAAGTGGTGTCGTAAACAAGAGCTATCTTAACGTTAACAATACTATAACTTGTCAAAATCAATGTGGCTTTACCAAGTAGAATAAAGGCAATGGAGTCGAACATAGAATACCTTTTCGAAAAGTTTTTAACGCAAGCGATAAACGACTTTAAAACTAGTGTGGCTATATTACCTGTGTACGGTGCTGTATATATAAGCTTCAAGAGTGCTATATCGTTAAAATGTCCAGTTTCGTTGTAATCAGCATGTCTAATGACTCTTTCCACTGGTATGCTGAAAGAACCCGCGTTGCAGTCGGAGCCGCCAGCAACTTCCACGCATTCTTGGCCGAAACGGATTATAGTTCTAGAAAAATAAAGGACATTTGTATTTTTTTTTAATGGCATGGTTAAGGTAAATGTCACATCCCCCTATCCCCTATTTTACCATCTTGATATTGTCAGGTGACAGTTGACAATTCACTATACATTGCAAAGTCAACAAGCTTTAAGCATCAGTGGGATTTATGTCAGCTACGCCATGAACATGAAATAACAACATAAAAACAACAACTCAAAAAACTTGTTAATCCTGTAACCACATTATCATTATTTATTACTAATATTAGTCAGTAAAATGGTATTTTCTTAATTAAAGTATTAAAACGTAAAAAAAATAACATACGGTCTTCCATATTTTGCAACAAATTTTGTTGCGAAGCATTGAGCGACAGAGATGGCAAACCTGCCACTAATAAGGACAGCGTTGTGTAAATTCCCAACAGTTTCTTTTTGGAATTCGATTATTCCCATCCATGGGAACGCCGACTTCCCACCTGAAAAACACATCAGGGGGGTTATCATGACAGGAATGCAGTTCTGTTTAAGTTGAGAGAAAGGGACAGAGCTATAGCAGTTATACAGCCCTGTCCCTATCGTTTCTCAACCTCAACTGAACTGCTTGAGTATGTCATGGTCCCCAGGGCCTCTTTTCAACTCGGGTAAACCGGGTATATAATGATTTGCATAAAAATTTATATACTAATTTTCCCTTTGCATAACACATATTGCATAATTTCGATGTCTATAATAAACCAACGATAAAATAATTATTATTCATTTTAACGAAATGCATAATTTCTTAAATCATAATGTTAAAACAATAGATTAGCCTAGATGACGACCACAGTTTATGCACTAGTGCTTAAAATGCGATTTTAAACCGCCTACATCCAGCATAAAGAAGAACTTTACGTGCATGAGAAGTGAAAAAGAAGTAAACTAGTTTACCTTTTTTTTCTTTAGATACCCCACAACACCTTGAGCGGTGATCTGGTGGCGCTGCAGAGAGCACACAATCTTCCGCATCCCAGACATCTGGACAGCATACCTACGTCGAAATATAGGTATAAAAAAAAACTATTACCATGTATCCATCGGAGCAGACAAGGTGCTCAAAAAGAATAATCTGAGGCTCTTAACAGTAGAGATTAGGTTAGATATTTATGAAAGAAAAACATTTTAAGTATAGTAGAATAGTAGTTTTCACAATCGTGTTACTAAAGAGCTTTTTAGTCGAGTACCGTGTTTAGGCCACGAAGCTTGCTGAGTGGCCTAAGTAAGGTACAAGTTTAAAAAGCTTGATTATGACACTATTGTGAACAATACTTTTTGTACGAGTTCATTAAAATTAATAATTTAAGTGGTTAGTTTTTATTTTAACTTTTTAAAAGAAAAGTAATCACATCACCGGCGTCCTTAATGTTGCAGTACTGTGCTGTGATTGGCTAAATATTTTTTTTTTTATGCCCTGGATACAGCAGTAAGTTTAAGTAGATTTTTGACAGATGACGCGACGCTGCTACGTTCCGAAACGCCATAGATTGGCAATTTTGTATCGGATCGAGTCTCCTTAAACAAGGACACATATTGTTGTCTAGAGCGTATCGAAACAGTTATTTCGGTTGTTTCGGAAATAACATAGACTATTCAACGATGAAAAGAGTGACGATGCAGTATTCTCTATGAAATCTTAATACACAGATTTTAATCGACGAGTACAAAAAGTATTAGTTTCACTTTTGAAACTTACAAACTGCCCATCACTAGTCTCAGCTGATCTCATTCCAACGACTTCAAATGCGTCATCTAAAATCCAGCAAATGGATTTACCTTAGGTAAAGTACCGCTAAATCCACACGCGGATTTTCTTAGCATGTATATTTCCACTTTAGTAATCTCCGGTTTCAGGGCAAGATCCCTTAGGAGACCGCATTCCAGAATTGATTGACATTGTCCTGGTGTCCCGCTTGAAGTTGTGCAGGTATCTGTAAATTGGGAGATGCTATTCAGACGATTATGAACTTAAAAATTCCATACAAAATGCGACAACGTTTCTCTACTCTTAAATCTAGTCGGATTTTTACGATTCTACAAGATTTTATTTAACTTGCTATGTATGTATGTAGTAAAGTAGGGCCAACGAGACGAGATAAAGAATGTAAACAAGCTTTCAAAAATCATGTCGCTTCGAACGCCATTCAAACCAATCGCGTCACTGGTAGATGATCTGATGCGAAGAGTCACGTGATCGACCAGTGACGCGATTGGTTTGAATTGCGTTCGAAGTGACATGATTTTTGAAAGCTTGTTTACATTCTTTAATTATCTCGTCTTGTTGGCCTTACTTTACTCGTATTTACGGGTCAAATATTGCAAGTTAAATTTGAACCACTTCCCGGGTTCCGATCAATCTGAAAAATTGCATACACCTTTAGTTCTGATGTACAATAATATAGTACCATCGGGAGACTCAGGGTGACCGTAGGAATTCCTAAATTACACATGATAAACCCGTCGTGTTAGGGCTCGTTAGAATCGTCTTGACGAGATGACGATTGTGCAAAAAAAGTACAGTCAGCAACAAAGCTTGTCCCAAAAATGAAATTTTTGACAGAAACTTATTTCAATATGTTGTAGATAAAAACTAGGTCTGTAATGTCTGTAATTTAAATCTACTTCTAAGATGGGTTGATTTGTAATTTGGCATACTTATGCAATTCCGATGACAATACAATAATATTATGGTACCATTGAGCTGGTCATGATGATGGAGACGGAGGGAAGGATAGGAAGTCCTTAATATCTCATAGATCAGTCAACTTTGGACTCCTTTAATAATCCAAGTAGGTTAGCTTAGGTATGTGCATAGTTAGAACATTACTAACATTAGTTTTAATTTTTAATTTTATTTACTAACACTTTATTATTATTATTATGGACCAAAGATGGCTGAAATAAATGATTTTGATTTTTGATTTTAACTCCTTTCGACAGTGAGTTTACTATCATTGTTTGAAGGAAAGAGTCAGCTATATAAAGCGTGTTATTAAAAAAATATACATAACTTATTATTTATTATGTCTCTTATTATGCGCAGACGGCCATGTTAATTTTCTTCGCTGGGAAGTGTGTAGCCACTCACGTGTTTTTGGCAGCCAGAGCTGCCAGTGATAGCCCTTATTTGCACATATATAAGGTCGATCTAATTTGCACGAGCACTCAAGTCGGTAGAAGTTTCGAAAATCCAACTACTCGTATGTATCGAATCCACTTTACAAGGTGGAAAATAATCAAATATCGTGTTATTTTCAGTAATATTTTGAATGGTTAAAGACATATTCATCTTTGTAAAAGTCCCAGTAAAACACGTACTATCAGCCCAATAATGGAAAATTACCCACCATAGAACTGTATCACAGTGACGTTATGATTCAATTTTAGTTGTAAGAAAGAAATGTCAAGTAAATTATTTTATAATGTCAATGTGACAAAGTTCTATGGTCGGTCAGGGTTCTCAGTTGGGTTGATAGTACGTGCTGCCTTTTTAAATTAAAATTTGAAATGAATATTCACAAACACATTAATAAAAAATCACCTACCAGCTTGAACGTAACACAGATATAAAGTAAAAATGACTGTCCTCCACAAATCCATTGTAACAAGTATGAATTATACAGCGTTTATTGTAGTATTTCCAATTGGAGTGATTTCTTCTACAGTAAAAATTGCTTTGTGTTTGCATGTGTGTATGTGTGCTTGTTTGTAATCGTGTGCAAATATGACGTTGGTAACTAAAGTTGGGCATTCACGGTCAGTTCATCGCGCCAGTTGGCGAGATATCCTGCCATATTTGATCAATGTTCAATAAATCAATGTCTGCTTTGCCCAAAGGTTAACTGGTAGAAAATGCCTTACGGCATTAAGTTCGCCTTTTGTATATTAAGTGTATTCTTTGGATTTTTGCGTTCTCTCCTTAATCTACTTCCTTCTGCCATTTTTCTTCATGCCATTTAATAGTAAGTGCGAATCTGGGCATCCATGTAGACAGAAGTCAGTTGTATGGTGACTGAAGTGGTGATGGTGAGTGGTCTTTAGTATTGGCGTTCGTAAGTATCCCAAATTAAAACCATTGGACTGAAGTTCCATTTGATTCTTCGATTCTTTAATTCCATTCTTCCATTTGATTGACTACTATTGGACTGACTCCAAATGGACTGACCGTGTATATCCAGTTTAACAATCGATCCACGTGTGCGTCAATTAAGTTCTGAATCACGGTTATGTATGATCCACCTCTACACCTAAATACCGTTTTGTTTAGCTGATTTTAATTAATATGACTTCCTTCCTCATTGTCATGCAATTGTTTAGGTCGGTTGGAATATGAATCATACAAATAACGCTGATAACTTTACTAGTTTCGTAAATATAGGCTAGGACATAATTTAGTTTTTAACCCCTGTCGGAAAAAAGGGAGGTTATAAGTTTAACGTCTCTTTTACGGAATGGAAATAACCGGTTATGACCGGTTTTAACCGGTTAGTATCATACAAAACATCTAATAACCGGTTAAATTA
Source organism: Acleris literana (assembly GCA_946894065.1). Lineage (NCBI taxonomy): Eukaryota > Metazoa > Arthropoda > Insecta > Lepidoptera > Tortricidae > Acleris > Acleris literana. The sequence goes on from OX335692.1 coordinate 11,637,778, forward strand.
CATTCCCTAGTCTCTGTGCATCGGATAGACCAATTGGGATGTTTTTTTTTTAAAGAATACTAGTTTAATCTTGATACCTAGTTCTTGGCTAGGTTTTATGACTATAAGTTGGGTTGTTTAAGAGTTATTAGCTTTGAAAGGAGGTATCCATTATTTCGTCGGTTTTTATCTATTACATAGTTATAATTTTAATTTACTTTTGTAAAAAAAAAAACATTTTTTCTATCTTTCAAAAATATCTAAATATTTCAGAAATATGTGGGGGGTTACCATGATATACTTAAACAGTTCAGGGGGCCTAATATGGCTGCGTTTATCGCGTGACAAAATTCGGATAAAACATCAGTCACTTTTTGACACGTATACAGTGTGTTACCGGCATGCGGGCATTCATTAAAACTGCGGATAATATGTTGCTTTAGCAATTGTTTGCAAGTATTATCAATTAAAAAACAATTAAAATAATTTCATAATTAATTTTCTTAGATACTGTCCATTTTTAGGGTTCCGTAGTCAAACTAGGAACCCTTATAGTTACGCCATGTCCGTCCGTCTGTCCGTCTGCAGCCTAGCTCAGAGACTTTGAGTACTAGAAAGCTGTAATTTGGCATGAATATACATATTAGTTACGTCAACAAAGTGGTAAAACAAAATCTTGAAAAAAAATTTTTTACCGTACCTCCCCTACACGTAGTGTGGTGACGTAATTTTTTTTCTCTTTTACCCCGTAGTTTGGGGTGTCGTTGGATAGGTCTTTCAAAAATATTACGGGTTTGTAAAAATAATATTTCGATTGAGGGATCTGTTTATGAAATATTTAGCTTTAAAGCGCTAATTTTTGTTAGAGTTAAGTGTCCCCCCCTACAGCCAAAACTACAAATACTAAAAATCTGAAAAACATCTTAAATAAAAGCACAGGTATTATGAATTTTAAAGGATAACTATGACGACTAAGTGGACTTGATTGGTTCCTAAAATACAGGTGTTTATACCTACTAAAATGACCTAAGACAGCACCAAATAACTTCAAATAGAGAATCGGAACCCTACACTGAGCATGGTCAGACATGCTCTTGCCCGGTTTTAATGTAGTGCATGTGCTGCGTGTTCATCGTTATCAGTATCTGTGGCTTAGTACATGGCATGTCGTGGTACGGGGACAAATCATAATAATCAAAGTATCCGTCGACTGTCATTTACACTTGTCAAATTGCTGTGCTTTACATTGCTGGCAATTAAAATTTTGTTAGAAAAGTAACAAAGCCTGAAAATGTATTTATTAATTACATTAATGTCATGGTTACGTTACAGATTTAAACTCCTTTAAAAAGCCAGGGTGCTGGTAACACACTGTATAAGTACGAGAGTGACGGAAACTTTATCCACATTTTGTAACGCGATAAACGGAACCATACTAGGCCCAAAGTTTAGGTTAAGAGAAAGGGATATAGCTGTATATAACTGCTATAGCTCTGTCCCTTTCTCTCCACCTAAACTGAACTGCTTTAGTATGTCATGGTTACCCCCAGCTCTAAAAGTAGGGATCGATCGCTATTATATCGCGATTTTATCTATGCAATCGTTTTTGACAAACTAAGTACCAATGTCACCAAACGATGTTAAATTTAATCAATTTTAATCGATTGTTAGTTCATATATTTTGACAGCTGTTAAAGCTTTAATCGTCTGTTAAGTGGTTAACATCGCTTGGTAAAATTGGTATTAAGTGTAGTGTTCACCATCAATTAAACGGACGATTAACGGTTGTCAAATGTATTGACTAACAGCTGATTAAGACTTAACCGTCTGTTAAATTGGTTGGTGAACTAGGCCCTAAGCCTGTAAAAAACCACTTAGCAAAACAATCGCAGTATAGTTACAATACACATGAAACAGAATTATCTCATCTATAACCCTAGTAATATCACTTAAGCAACAAAAAAGACGCATCTGCTTTAGAAATAGCATTGCTAATACGACCTTAACTACTCACTAGAAGAGGGTTTATACCATCACTTGTGTGTTGTAGATAGGCTTTTTTAAGTTCAGAGGGTATACGTTAGTGACGTAACTGCGTGCCATTTGTACACTTCGTCCGAGAGAGAAATGACTGGATTCCGTAGGCGGTGAAAAGTGGCGATTTAGAAAAATAACTCAAACAGTATTACCAGCCTCTCGTAGTCGTAAATCAATGTTGTAACAGGAATTTAACTTTGTTTTTGTTGGAAATGGTCATGACCTTCAATAAGCCTTTTTTTGTCGTTTGAAAAATGCATTTACAGGGGTACCTATTATTATCTCGAATCATCTTTCAGGGAACATTATTTACGCAGAATTTTCGTTTCATCGAAAAGCATTACTCACCTCATTAGTTTTTTTTTTTCGGTAGTCTCAAGTCTAACCTACGTTATTAATAAAAGATAAAAAAAAGATAAAAGATAAAAGATGTTTATTCAGTAAGTAGGCCGCACGGGCACTTTCAAGGTCACAGCTCATTAGAACCACCCGGTACCCAACCAGCACCGCCTCGCCTCGAGCGGTTAGTACTCTTTATATGGATTTGTATGGGCATGCGCTCACTACATCAACTACGCTACGCCGGGTGGTCCTACGCTACGTAGTTGATGTAGTGAGCGCATACCCATACAAATCCATATAAAGAATACTAACCACTCGAGGCGAGGCGGTGCGGGTCGGGTGCCGGGTGGTTCAAATCAAATCAAAATCAAAATATTTATTTGTTAAATTCTAATGAATTTTTTCTAATGAACTGTGAGCTTTACACGTCAAAAATCTACCAGCACTTCGCAAGAGACCACTGCTGAGAAGAAACGCCGCATGAAAATCAACAGTCAGTCGTTCAAATATAGCTTATGATGTTTTACAATTACAAAACTTAAACTAGCATTATATAAAACAATGAATTTAACATAAAACAAAAATAAATATATTCATGCGTAGTTGAGCAGGAAAATATGTCAAAACTCAGAATGTTCACAAGAACTAATACATATGTAGTAGTATTAAAAGAATAAAAAATATACTAATTATACTTACCTTTGACGGTGCAATGTTTACGATATTGTACTGGAAACATCAGAGTTTTAGCAGAAAATAGCGTTCGATAAAAAAAATAGCGTTCGATAAAATGATACAATCAATAAAGTGAAATTCGATAAAGTGATGGGATAGGTACCCATTCACAGTGCAATTAAAACTGTATCCTTATTTGTCAAATTCAAATATCATAATGACAGATAAGGACAAAACATTGTATAGCTATACCACCGTTACTCAACGTTTATTAGTAAGGGGGTTGTTCTTTAGTGGTGGTAGGACCTTGTGTAAGCGTCATGATCACTATAGTTCAGGAAATATGATTTGGCCGTCTGTTATCTACTTTACGATCTTTTTTTCTGCGTTAAGACTTACCGGAACTATCCTTAACCTTAACCTTGACCTTGACCTTAACCTTTTAACCCACTGTGCTGTTTGAACAACGAGGGTAGTTTTACGATTACCTTTTGTTTAATATTAACAAAAAGATCTTAGTGAAGATTGCAGACGGCCAATTCATATTTCCTGAACTATATCACCATTTCATCCTTTAACCTACCGCAAGCAGCAGCCACAGTTTCAGTGGATTATCAACTCTACCACCCTTTACAACCATGTGGTATGAGGCGTTGTGAACGCCATTTTTCTTTTAGTGCAATTGTATACTGTCTATGAAGGTAGAGTTAGTCTATAAAGCTTTCAAAGTGCTTTTAATCGTTGGAAAAATGCCCTTACTTACGGAATCGAAGATATGACTGGCTAGCTTCGCAATAGCAGACAGGTTTACCATTTAAGCTAACCGCGTCATCAAATATAATTGTGACAGTTTAAAGAAGTTTGGTACGGAATTTGATACACGGATAGTCGATGTAGGTACATTCACAAAAATGTATTTACTTTTGAACCTTATTACTTATTATACAATGCAATAAGGCGAAAAAGTGGATACATCTCTTTGTGGTCTGCAGAAAATAAACTTGATTGATACTTCTTTATTATTTGCCCGGAAACTTCAGTGGAACAAAGATTGAGTTCTAAATGGACGAAGTTGCTTGCAAACGAGTACATCTGAGATTTATACTTCTGCAGCTGCTAACCAACCAACTGTTTTTGTTCTATTTTGCAAGTTCAATAAATATGTTTTACCTTTTTTATCCTTAATACTATATGCCGTACCATTATCCTCTGAAACATAACACTAATTTGCTTACAATTCCCTTAAAAGTCATCCAATATTTAAAACAAAAGCCTCCTCCATTTGCGCCGCCACAAGGACACTGGGCTGACTTTTTCCCGTCCGTTTTCGCATTATTTTGGCAAACAGTGCCTCTTTCATAAAACGTCACTCTGAGAGCTTCAAGTGTTCTGGAAAAGGGTTTTTCCTTAAATGATAAATGACAGGGACAACAAATTCGTTTTGAAGGAGACAAAGGTCTTGAGTACCATGATAATTTATAAATGGAACAATGGCTTGTATTTTTAAAGAGCCAGTTAGTCAAAATCACCGTTGAAAAAAAAACGACGTACCTATCTATCTATTTATACGCTGGAATAAGTTGTATCTACCCGTATTTTTATTGGGTATATTGTCAGTTTAAAGAACAATGGTAGGTATGGTCTCCATAGAAGCTTTGGCCTAAGAAAAAATTGTTTACAAATTTCATACCAATTTTAGTAGTTCATAAAACAGTTCTGACAATTTATCACAAAAGGTGGAATGCCAAACGAAACGCCATTTTGTTGATATCCATATTGAAGGTAACCATGGTAACCAAATAACAAATCCATGGATATTATTCATCTATTTTTAGTAATTTGATAAAAATGTAATTATAAACACATAATTAGTCTCAAAATTAATTTGGTTTTTAGTATACGTAATTTTAATTGGTATTAAAATATTTTTAACGGTTTATTATACAAATTAAGATGTAAAGTGTTCACTAAACACCAAGACTGATATCCGGAATGACCGTAACCATGGTAATAACAATGCTATAATAATTATTATAGAACTGTTATTACTATGGCAACGCTCATTATAGATTAGTTTTCACATTTCGGTTACGCTATAGGTGGTATTGTGGTACCATTAACGATATCAATATGAGCGAAAAACTACTATTAACTAAAGTGTGTTGTGATAAATTTAGTGTAATGTCCACCGATACATATTTTCTACGGAAAACTCGTAAAAGTCGCATCAGAACACGGTATATTTCCCTTTGACTAGCACAAAATTTTGCGCAGAGCATTAACCAGTGAAACTAGACCTGTGGTGTGGTTCGCTTTGTACTGGGTTCATGTGAAAATGTCAATAGGTTCCAAGACTACGCGGGTATTGGTAGACTGGTAGCGTCGAACGTTTTGAGGTGCAACCACACTACAGTGGTTGGATGACTGGCGGATATTGAATCGAGTTATCCGGGGGCAAACTGCAAACATGGTGCATTGGTAAAGCTGTCCTTTTATTGAGGATTTCCCAGCATTATATTTCTGCTTTGACACTTTCGAGTGAGAACACACTTTGGGCTTGGAAGAAATAATCTTGTGTAGTAAGCCGAGTATGAACTTTTATTCTCAAATAGTAGGGGATCCGAATAGGAGACGAGCTTCACCGGGCTGTTTATTCGATAAAAAGTATTATATATCAAATTTAATAAGCGAAGTAATATATGGCGAATAGGTTGACTGAAAAATATCAGTCCAATGCTTATATGATTATAAAAAAATATTGAAAACGAACTTTTTTTTTAAATTGCTATTCCTTTTAAATGGATTAATTACATACTAATCGAAGGCATGAAGCCTATAGAATATGCAAACGTTAGGTTGACTATTTTTTCCCGTCATAACTAGGGTAGTTAGGTAAGTCGGTATTAATAATTTGCATTAAACCTAACGTTTGCATATTCTATAGGCTCATACTTTCGATTAGTATGTAATTGGTCTATTTAACAAGCAAGAGCAATTATTTAAAAATAAAAGTTCATTTTCAGTTTTTTTAATCATATAGGGACTGGACTGTAAATTTTCAGTCAACCTATTCGCCATATTACTTAGCATATTTAATTAGATATAAACAGCCCGGTGAAGGTGGTCTCCTATTCGGATCTTAGACCTTAAAGGAAGTAACGTTGATGTATTGTTCTTGAAAAAATGTGTATGGTGATTGAGGGCATAGGGTACCCAAGGAATATGGTTTAGGATAAAAAAAATCGGAAAAACGATTCATTAGGACAAATGTTTATTAGGGATTCCATAGGGGAACCAGGTTTTTATGTATCGCCAGGATAAACATAGTAAACTTTTCTTTCATAGTAAACTAGTGACCCGCCCTCGCTTCGCTTCGGTTTATGAAAGTTTTCTGAAAAACCCATACATAATCCAGAATTTATCACACATAAAAACCTTCCTCTTGAATCACTCTATCTATTAAAAAAAACCGCATCAAAATCCGTTACGTAGTTTTAAAGATCTAAGCATACATAGGGACAGACAGACATCGGAAAGCGACTTTGTTTTATACTATGTAGTGCAATGATATTTTATATAAAGATACGTCATCTGCGCGCAAAAACGTTCCGCAAAAAGGAAGGCAAATTGCTTTAATTTTTATCTACTTATCTCTTTCTAACAATAGCGTTCGCTATGGATTGCCGTGTTTGTCTCTGTCAGTAATTGGTCACGTATGCGTTTGAATGCGTTTAGTATGAGCATAACGTATCTTTATATAAAATATCATTGATGTAATGACTATATATATATAGGGTGGAACCAGTAATGGACAAGAACCCAATGATGCACACTTGATTCTTATTTTACAGAAGATAAGGGTTATTCATTTGTTTTGCAACAAGTGTCCATTACTGGTGCCTGTCAGCTATAAGTGTCCATCATTGGTACCGTCACGCTAGTGATAATATAATTTCTTATACTTAACTAAGCCAAGACCTCAATATAGGCCCCGCATAACCGACTGTGTAGGAACTTGGCTCGGCGCAGCGTGCTTGCTGATCCATCTATAAAATGCATGCAATTCCTGTCTGAGTGCACTCGGTAATCCGTGTTCCCCAGTGCACGGACAAATTGAAATGTTCGAATACCCTCAATTTTTCTACATACGAATACATATCGCACATATCAAAACGGTAGTAACTCAAAATACAACTGTATTTTAAAATCGACTTTAATACAAGTTCTATGAACTTGAAAGAAAACTAGCAAAGATTTTGAGTTGTTACTGTTTTGATCTAGCGGTGATTATGATAACTGCTATGTGAACATTGGAAGCTGGGAATTAGGGGTGTTCGAGTCCTATTTATATTATAAATGCGAAAGTTTGTTTGTTTGTTACTTCTTCACGGTGCAACGGATTTTGATGAAGTTTGGAAGATGAATTTCATCCGGGAAAATATCAAAGTTCCTGAGCAATGATATTTTATATTAAGATACGTCATCTGTGCGCAAAAGCGTTCCTCGAAAAGAAGGTAATTACCTTACTATCGTTCAGTCGCGCCGTGGCCGCTGACACGCACGCGTCAAAAACAGTAAAGTTTTATTACCGAAATGCAACAAATATAAGTCATAAAAAATGCCGGCTTATGTTTATCGAGGCTGCCGAAATTTTATTGTAACTATAAAAGGAAGAAAGGATGTCTGTATTTCATTCGTAAGTACCGTAAATATTTTTTACATTTTGTTTTACATCGCCATACTTTATTTAATTTGCACCGGTGGCGTCACTGTCACCTGTGAAACATGAGATACACAATTAGATATCGCATGAGTGCGATAAATACGGGTAGCTATATGGCAGCCATGAGCGGGCACGCCGCGTCATTCGGGTACGCAATTTGAAACAACTATTTATCTCTTTCTAACAATAGCGTTCGCTAAGATTTGTCGTCTTTGTCTGTAGAAATATGGCAACGTAGCAACTGTCAGTAATTGGCGACGGTTTTCGAATGCGTTTAGTATGAGCATAACGTATCTAAATATAAAATATCATTGTTCCTGAGGGAATGATACTATTCGAAATTTACGCAGACGAAGTCGCGGGCAGAAGCTAGTAAAAAAAAAACATGGCACAAACTTACACAAATTGACCTAGTCCCAAAACTAGCTCGAGTCTTTTAATACTTAGCTCACTTTAGTGCTTTGTCGCTTTAACGTCATGTTTGGACTGCTGCACTAAGCTAACAAAGGCGTTAAAGCGACAAAGTACTAAAAAAATCACCTTTACAGTCTTTTCGTACCGCGGTTGTTGCTACAATAGAACCGTCACGGTTATACAGTGGTATCAACCCAGAAAATCTAGACCAGAGGTCCCCAAACTTTTTTGGCTCGTAGACCACTTGGCAATATTTTCGGTTTTGGGTGGACCCCTGCTTACCTAATATTTACGTTGTCACGTAAAAACTAAGCAAGAAATCTTCGAGATTTTTGCACGGATAACGTTGGAGATCTAGTCGGCTAAAAATTGACAACGGCTACAATTAAAATTTAGCGCGGAAAAATATTTTTTACAAATTATAACTTACACGCAGAGAAAATTAAAACATAAATTATATAGATAGATATGTGTAGGTATATTTAAATAATAAGAAAGTATTACGTAAGTAAGAAGGTGCCTACTATCTGTGTGTGAATATGGATTATTCCATGAATGAAAAGCCAAAATTAAAGTCACGACCTGTTTAAATGGGATCCACTATCGTGGACCCCCATTTACCTCTCATGGACCCCCATTTATTTTTTCCGCTCTCTGGACCCCTTGCAGGCCGTCGTCGACCCCTGGGGGTCGATATAGACCTCTTTGGGGATCACTGATCTAGTCCGTTCTGCATCGGGACCCAGTCTGCGGCGGACTAGCGCTCAAAGCCTCTTTAAAAAAAATCGAAGAGGTTCATTGACGTCCGGTAGACCGAAGATTAACAGTTTCCTCGCTTAATTAATTACAATGCCGTGTAATAAAACTCTAAAGTTATTTTTAATAACACCTTTAATCTTTATTTCTCCAATGCAACCAACTCTCCGTCACAGTTATTCCCGCAAAACCGCCAGTTTTAAGTTCCACGACGTGTATTCGCTTCACTTTTGTGCGGTGGCGGACATGAAAAGTGCACACGATTCTATTAAATTTGCCGCCTTTTCACGCCTTGCATCTAGAGCACCTCGTATCCTTTTGATGTTGGCCGGTACGTTCACGTATTTTACGTCGTGTTGTTTCGTATTGTATGCGATTTTCGTGCTTTTTTAAACCTGTGTACACTTGTCTGTGTTACGGAGTCTGTCGAGCGTGTATTTTAAGTGTTGCGTGTAGTATTGTAAAATATCGTTATTAAAAACAAATGACTCCCTTGATGATATTTAGTTACAGTACCCCAACGAAAATGTTAAGCTGTCATAATAAACTTAAAACTGCACATCAAATGACAAGTATGACGATAACAATGGCAGACACAATGACAAGGTTCTAAGTATGCTCAACATTTTTATTGGGTGACTGTAAATCATAATTTTAAAGTGTTGTTTGTATTGCTAGGAGATAGCAAACGTACACACAAACCACCTGTGGCCCTAGACTAGATGCATTGACGGATTGACGAAAGCTGCCAAATGGTCGCGTCGTGCAAACGCTGATGAAAATAGGGAAAATTGATGATTTTTTTTCACACCTTCAATAAAAGCTCATGTAACAAACAGTTGAAAAATAATTTTTGAATAGCTATAAAAATATTCAAGATATAAGCCTACAAAGATAGTTCCTATCTCTTTCTAGCAAAATATAGGTAGAATTTAACTTCGAGTTTATATGGCCAACATGTTACATGACGTCACAGTGCATATCGGATTTCTCGGTCGCTGTAATTAGCAGTTTAAAAAGCTTGTATCTTCCGTATTTCATGCCCAATTCTAATTTTAATTTCACTTTTGGTGATCCCTGTTACGGCATTTTCATATTTTGTCGTCCGCCATACTCATAATATATTATTTAGTACACAAACCTGGAGCTTAGTTAAGAACTAGGTCAATTGGTTTAAAATTATATCAATTTATGAATTTACATTTTGTTTTAATTAAGTTAATATTTTTTTTGGTTAGGTGCTAAATACTTGAATTGTTAATTAATGCCATAGTTAATATTTCCATAATCAAGTTATGTACTCCGTAATTTCTTGTATATTAGAAGATATTACTTTATCAATAATAGCCTGTAAGTGTTTAATATTCCTCGTGTGGTTGCCGAGTTAGAATAGTGCCACTCCATGTCTTCCCGTGGATGTCGTAAGAGACGACTAAGGGAATAAAGGCTTGTAGTACTGTTAGGCGATGGGCTTGCAACCTGTCACTAATACGCTGGTAAACATCTTAGCCTAATTGTGCAAATTGTGGTTATAGAATTATCGACAAGTTTTTAGAGATGTTTGTAATTCTGTAGCTCTGTCTACCCCACTCTGGGAACGAAGGCGTGAGATTATGTATGTATGTATGTGTTTAATATATGTGATGTGGATGTACTTATAAATAAATAAATAAAGATTGTACTTTGACATGTAATTTTATTTAATTATTCAATTTATCCTTTAACACGGCCTTATTTGTACCAATACTAAAATAAGTAAACATACACCCATTATACTAAGTCAAGCAATGCAGTATCCCCTTGCAAACTTCGAGATTGTTCTCTTGTTCACATTGTTCCACAGTATTAAGTCCCTCCATACGTGTTCTTAAGAGTAACATTATACCTCCAAAGGAAAGCTTGTGTTTTACGTGTCATTTCAAGACGAAACGGCAACATTATTCAATGGGATGTAAAACGATTGTTTATTTGATGGTTTTTTCATTATAAAGCTACGTATGTTGTTAAGGGGTGTGATTGTTGGTTAAGTCATCGTGTTTTATTTTTCTAAGAGAAATGATAGAAGCGTTTGCGTTTTGGGTTCGTTTGTGGTCGATTGTCCACAACTCTAGCCAGTACAACGTCAGTTTTGACTTAACAGAACCACGCTGTTTTGTCATCTAAATAGAAAGTTGTAAGTTTTTTATTCAAAATTAAACTGTTTATTCGGCAAATTGGCCACATCAGGGCTCTTTTACTCGTCGGTAATATGGAATGAATCTACAAGACCGTCATTGCGGAGAAGAAGCGCCGTACGAAACTCCAGCAGAAGGCCATTTTTCAATCATAAAATACAATAATACTGAAAATAATAAATAACAATAATAATAAATAAATATCAGGAGACAATGTCACACAAATTGACCTAGTCCCAAACTAAGCTCTAGGCTTGTGCCACGATATAGATACTTAAACCTATAGAGAAATATATTCTTAAATACATAGACAACATCCATGACGACCATGACTCAGGAACAAATAATCGCGCTCATCACACAAATATCTGCCCTTACCGGGATTTGAACCCAGGACCGCTAGCATCGTAGGCAGGGTCACTACCAACTAGGCTAACACGTCGCCGAAAAGTTAGTTAAATTACTAGTTAATCAAGTAATAAATAATTATAATTAAAACTAGCACAAATAAAATCATTACAAATGTAAGAAAAATAATACCTATAAATTAAAAATAATGACGAGGCGAACTTCACGATCAGGTCTCTACGTCAAAAGCCTTAACTAGGAATAATTGACTGAACAACATGCCTTGTAAACGTGAATGGACCGGTCCCCACAAACAGCATCCGTTCACGAGTATGACGAGTGATTCAGCCATCACTTCCCTCAATTCCCATTTACGGGAAAGTGGCGACCCGATCAACGACGCTGCAGTGAGCAAAGACCTTTGAGCGAGCATGACATGCTCATGCTGCCGGACAACATAAAAATAATATTGTGTGAAATGTTCGGCGAGAAATATCACATTGCGCTGTAGTTCAAAAACGTCTTGTACACATAAAGAACTAATAAAAATACAAATTATAATTTAGTTTTAGTGTTTTTTTATCTATTTCGCTTCAAGTTATTTTTGTCAAGATACCTACAATAATAATTATTTATTCACGCCACTGCTCGGAAATGTGGCGAAAGATGGTCTGTTCTTGGTCCCCAAAACAATCAATAGTTATGTTGTACATTGAATGAGCAGGCCAACTATGAATTTAAACTGACCAAAAATCTTAACATTGTTGGTCTGTTCCATTGAGCAAGTCGACCAATCACATCGGTCCGCTGATCACTGATTCGACCAATCAGAACACGACTTGTGCTGCATATGAAATTAAATTGGCTAATGATAAGTCGTTTTATTTTTTAATAATATTCATCCCTTCTCGGATAGGCAAGGAATCAGATTCCATACAGCCATATGTGTCTGTTTTTAACTAGGTATCTGTAAATTATAGTTCTGGCAAGGTCAGAGTCGTCAGTTTAAAAAACGCCTTTGAATGACTGGCCACTAAGAACGGTATCGTTGAAAAAAAGTAAAAATTAGCGGGAGCGCACAAAACATTTAGTGTGTTGTAAATTTATTATAAGAATTGATTTTTATTTCCTCTCAGTAGTCGTGAAAAGCACAGTGTTAAGCCTCGGCCGAAAGTGCAATAGATGGACTTGTACTTTCGAGGGTCTCCGCTACGCGTTAGTCCTCGAACTAACTCGTCCGTCAATTGGGTTATCCCATAATTTTGTAATGTATAGTGATTCAAAAACCATTTCGAGAAAAAGGGTTGTAGAACCATTCCCTGTTATAAGATTACTCGTATTTTAAAAAAATAGTATTAAATAGTTATTTCTAATTTATCATTTGACATTATTTGACCTGTAAGTAATGTAGTGACGTCACGATCTTCATTGGTAAGTTGTGTCTAATCTGTGATCAACCATAGTACTGCATATAATAATATGAGTCCGAAATGCAGTAATATATAAATAATGGCTATTGAATTTTGTCTCATTTATTTCTGTTTTCCCCCGTGTGGCTGCCGGGTTAGAATAGTGCCACTCCATGTCTTCCCGGGGATGTCGTAAGAATAAAGAATAAAGAAAGAAGAATAAAGGCTTGTAGTACTGTTAGGCGATGGGCTTGCAACCTGTCACTAATACGCTGGTAAACATCTTAGCCTAATTGTGCAAAATGTGGTTACAGAATTATCAACAAGTTTTTAGAGTTGTTGGTAATTCTGTAGCTCTGCCTACCCCACTCTGGGAACGAAGGCGTGAGTTTATGTATGTATGTATTTCTGTTTTATTTTAACACTTATTAAAATTAATACAATTTTTAACTGTATATAAACATGACAATGCAAGATCTTTAAAAAAATGGAATGATTAAAATACAAGTCCGTTTTGGAACCTCCGCCCGTAGGCTAGTCTGTGGGTGAAATTGTCAAACTCAACAAACGGCCGAGGGAAATTACATGAATTGACATTGACATTTTACGTGATCTGACAGAAACGCGTACTCTCAAACGAATTCAATAGTTTTAAAGCATGTCTCAAACAAACCAACTTGTAGTGACGTCATAAAGCCATTTTCTTTAAAAAATAAAATAAATTAATATATTGATTTAAATGCAAAAACCGTGAAATTAGTGTCTTCAATTAGTCTATTTTATCGAAAAAATTAATAAAAACCAGGGGTAATTTTTTTTGGGATAACCCAATTGCTTACTTTTTAACCTCTGCAACAATGTACATATTACGCATTGGTAGCCTGTAAAGTATTTGTAAATATAAACCTTGTTGCTTGAATTAATGAAACGTTTTCTATTCTATTCTGTCCATTCTATAGTAGCGACACGCTTCGCTTCGGTTTATGTAAGTTTTCTGGAACACCCGTTCATAAACCAGAAAATAATTATGCATAAAAACCTTCCTTGAAAAATTACCTAACTGATGTTGAAAACCGCATGAAAATGCGCTCATTCGTTTTGGAGATTATAGCGAACATACAGAGGGACAGACGCGGCGGGGGAATTAGTTTTATATGTCGCGAAGCTCAGCCACTTGACTTTTCTTGGCCCCTTTATCCTAAAACTTCCATCGCTTTGATGAAATTGTGCGTAAAATACTCGAGTACCGGAAGAGATAAAACTTTTGATGACAAATTTAATTTAATTTTGCAACTTTCAGAATAAACTCGAGCAGTAACGGAGGCTTAAGGAACGTTTTAAGTCGCGTGTGACGGCATAAAGTTGAAGACGTGGATTTTGTTTTTGGATACAGGCGGCCATGCAATTTTTTGAATTAGCTGTATGCGTCAAAACTGGCTTATTTCGAGGCAGCGCTAGAATAAACCTCCACGGCGGTAAATAAATAGAAATACATAGAAATCATATTATTGTATCATGAGAGAAATCATTAATAGAATGCCCTAGTTGTTACTTGGAAGTGACCTGCTTATGAAGCTACCTGCAGCAGAAAGGGAGATATTTGAGTGACGAGCGTGAATATTTGTTCCTGACTCATTGATTTCTATGTATTTAAATATATATTTCTCTATATAAGTATTTATATTGTTGTCTAGTACCCATAGTACAAGCCTAGAGCTTAGTTTGGGACTGGGTTACTTGGTGTGACATTGTCCTCTGATATTTATACAGATTATTTATTTGCTATAACTACGGATCAAAAGGTACCATTAATTTTGTCGGCAGGGTTACTATTCACTAAACGTAGGTATTTATCATAACAGCCCACGTTCAAATCAACGACATATAATGGAGTAGTAAGAAAAAGATAACATCACCTTTCGTTACTTAAATTGTTTGCAAAATAAGTACAAAATATTCATTCTTTTGACCACGCTCCATTAAAAACAGAGACGCAGACAGTAATCAAGTAATGGGACAATGCCTTTGGCAACCGTTATTTGCCAAATCAATTTGTATGGCTGCCGACGTACACAAATAAAATACAATAATATGAAGTGAGGCGTTTACTCGTAAAATTATAAGCTTTCGCCTTTTACGACACAGGCCAGGTAAGCTCTGTTAAAATAAAATTCAATTCAATGAAGCAGGCCTAGGTAAATAGAAAAAGTGTTTTTGTATTTTTTTTGTAAGTTTCGTTTTTTTTTTTTACTGCGATTAATATAAAATAGAATGTATGTCATTGAAAACTTAAAATATATTTTACTAGAGTAGGATGGTACCATCGAGGACTTTAAATGTTGATTCACCATAGAACCTTGTCATAATGACAGCGCCAAGTGACGGGATAGATAATTACATAGGAATTTATAGTTGGTTTTATGCGACAAGGTTCTATAAAACTTAAATAAAAATAAAAAAGCCCATTTACTCCGAAACCAAAAGAAATACATTAAAGGTATTAAAAAAATATATTCTTATAAAACTAATTTGGTTTAGACCCCTCTCGGGTAAAGGCCTCCTCCAGCTCTTGCCATACTTCTCTGTTTTTTGCCGCGTTGGGCCAGTCGGCGGATATTTTATGAAGGTCATCTGACCATCTTGTGTTGGATCTACCAACTCTTCTTTTGCCACTTGGACCCGTCCAGATCGTGGCGATTTTTGTCCACCTGTCAGCGTGCATCCTTGCTACATGGCCCGCCCATTTCCATTTTTTCTATCCCGTTTCATCAATCAAAGTTCGTGATCGTACTAAAGACGTGTTAAAATGACACATAAAATAAATAAATATCACGGGACCATCTCTCACAAATTGATCAAGGTTCAAACTTAATCAAAAGCTTTAAGTTAAGGGTGACAGCACCAATGTTGGACACTTTCAGCTGACAGGCCCCAGTAATGGACACTTCACTCTTAATTCAAATTTCAAACGGTCCTAAATTGATTATTGCAAAACAAATGAATAACCCTTATCTTCTGTAAAATAAGAATCAAGTGTTCATTGTTGATCTTTGTCCATTACTGGTTCCGTCATTCTAGTGACATCGAAACGTAATAAAAAAAAGTCTACTGCTTCGCGGCTTCTTCCTCTAAACAGTTGGTACAGTCAAGGACTTTAATTTTTATGCCACTATGGAACTCTGTCTGCATAATGACAGCGTCTAACCACATGACAGAAATTTCGCTTAAATGAATGAATAACGTTATGCGACAGGGTTCCATAGTGGCATAACAATTAAAGTCCTTGACTGTACAAATACATAAAAAAGTTACGTGTCAATCTTTCAATCTTTATTAATTACTCAGTAAAACCATATTGTCTTAGACGTGTTATGGTATTGTCTTTAACTCGGCCGCCATTACTGTCAAGTAAATAAAAGCTATCAAAACGTTGACAATACGGAAACTCGTCAATTGGATGGATAAATACACTCCGATATAATAGTGACACCTTCTTTCAGAGTTGATATCTTATAAACGGCCCAACCGATTTTGATAAAACCTAGCTAAAAACCACCGCTAGAAAACCTGCTCTCAAATAAAAAAAGTCGCATCCAAATCGGTTCACCCATTTAAGAGCTACGGTGCCATATAACACTCCTCTATGTGTTGAATCTCAGCTTAGGCTATGATCTGGGTTCGGAGTTTTCGTAGCACGGTAAGGCGAAAGAGAGCAGTGGAGTCGACATTAACATTAAAATTCAACTCTTACTCATAATCATCCTCATTTGTTTATTTAATTGCAAAATTTAATTTTATTATAAATATGAATAATAACTTTCACTTTTAATATTCATAACATTATGAGATTAATATTAAATAATATGTACATGAAACTAATTTTGTTTATAAGTGTAATCTTTCATTACTTAGCTTAGCAGCTTTACTCAGGGGCTGAATTTTAATGTTAATGTCGACTCCACTGCTCTCTTTCGTCTTACCGTTTTATGAAAACTCCGAATCCTGGCTATTATCAATTTTGAACAAAAGAAAACGAAAATAGAGAAAACTTAACAGACAATTACTGCATCAAACACTTATGTGCTTATTCTAGCCACTGAATCAGATATAATTTTAAACCCTCGCCAGAATACTAAGTCCTAAGAAAATCTTGGTTCTAATATAAAATGCTCTGCTTTCCTCCGTCTGAATGCACGAATGCTCTTAATGTCCGAAGCCTTTTACAGCAAAGATTTTCCTTTGCATCGTTGTTGAAATTCTTATGAAAGGAGTCTTGTGAATTTTGCTTTCATTTTAACTAACCTAACTATGAAAAGGACGCTATTAGACTATTTTATTTTATTTTTACGACACCGAGTGCACACTTTAGTGCTTTGTCATTTGAGGGGAGTATCAAAAAAATGCCACACTTTTGACTTTTTGTTCAGATTTGAGTAATATTTGCTACGTTGGTAGAAAATATATATGGGATTTTGATAACGCGATAAGCGGAACAATTCTATACATATTTTTGGGGACATATCGGGAGACCTATCTTTTCTTCGAGAGAGGGCGCTGCTGTGCCACAGTGTACTTCGACTCTGTTATTAAAATTGCTAAAAAAATACTAATCGACCGATTTTGCGCAAGGAAAGTGATATTTAAGCAATCTATTAATGTGATTTAACACTCAAAACAATAAGTGACCTAAGTTATACCGTTCCAGTGAAGTAATTTAAAAAAATCAATCTTAACGTAAATTGTGTCGGCGAACCAAAACAACAAAATATAAGATCAAAGTGCCAGTGCCCCGCAACTATATATTAACGCTGGTTAAGAAGGATAAAAACCCACAGTGAACAAAGGATTTTGGTGAAAAAACAATTAAAGGTAACCTAAAAATACCAACCCACAGATAATATTATAATAGTGGAAACTTACAAACATTAGAACATAGACAAGATTGGTAATATTCAACGCCATCTGCCGGGGAGTAGCAAAACTTTTACAACAAATCGATACGATCATCCAATACTGTTCTACGAGTTACTAAAGAAATACAAATACTTGCCGGTAGAGGGCACTGATAGCAATACCAATACTAATCGTTTATTGCTCACTTACTGGTAATATTGGTCAAAGGTAAACAAAAATGGAAGAAATCGCCCAAATTCTCAAACAAATTCAGGAAGACATTGCAGAACAAAAAAATGAAATGAGGGAGATGAAAGAAAGCATTATTAAAACCATAAGCGAAAGTGTAAACGAAAAATTTAATAACATTGAGTCAAAATTGAAAAACTACGAAGAGAAAATGGAAATTCAAGAACGAGTAATATGCAACTTAGAACGAGAATCGAGAAAGAAAAACATAATATTCTTTGGAATAGAAGAAAATGGAAATGATACAGAAGATTTAGAAAACCGCCTATTAAAGGTTATTAACTCTTCAATGAAAGTACAGTGCAGCAGTGAAGATATTGAAATAACAAGAAGATTAGGCAAGGCAAGTGGAAAAACTAGACCGATCCTGGTGACATTTACAAAACTAAAGAAAAAGATACAGCTCCTGAAGAACAAAATTAAATTAAATGGCACAGGATACTACATCAATGAAGACTTTCCTCTCAGTGTATTAAAAAAGAGAAAAGAATTGAAAGAAAAGTTAGAGGAAGAAAGGGAAAAAGGAAATACAGCCGTACTGAAGTATGATAAACTGGTCATAATTCCAAGAACTAACCAACCAAAAACCAGTAACAAAAGAACCTTACAGATTTCTCCGGAATCGACTGGGTCTAGCACAATACACAATGAAAACGTCCGCGAGCGACATCCTAACAATACACAAGTGAGTAAGAAAAACAGATACGACATAACACGCTTCCTCCAAGAACCGCCTGCCAATACTAAATAGCAAATAGCTTCAGCCTCTCCATGTCTCCCAATACGGGTGGTCGCCGCGGGAGCAAATGACTACAACCCTCCATGCAAAGAGGATACAACAGAAAATACAACAGAAAATACAACAGAAAGCAATAATAATGAAAACAAAGATGCGCATACATCTAGCATCAGAAAGGAAAAACCATTAAAAATATGTACCTATAATATAAGATCTCTTAAATCCCCAACACGTATTATACAACTGGAACACGCCTTAGATAAAGTAAACTGGGACATAATTGGAATATCTGAGGTAAAAATTGATGGACAACGCATTGTCGAAAAAGAAAAATATATCCTTATGTACAAAGGCGAGAAAAAAGGACGGAATGGCGTGGGATTCCTTATAAAGTCATATTTTAAAAATAATATCACCAACTTCAAAGTGTATTCGGATAGAGTGGCAAGACTCGACTTAAATTTCGAAGGAAACCATATGCATCTTATACAGGTATATGCCCCCACCGAGAAACCAAAAAAGAAAAGGAAAAAAGAGAGAGATACAGAAATAGAAATATTTTATGAACAAATATGTAAAGCTTTAGAAGGAACTGGGAAACACACAATAATAATGGGTGACTTTAACGCCCAAATCGGAGTCCCATCCAAAGAGGAGAATCTTGTCTGTGGTTCATACGGATATGGAAAACGAAGCAAAAGAGGTGAGCTCCTAATAAACTTCTGCCTAATAAATAAGTTGTACATTACAAATACACTTTTTAGAAAAAATAATAAACAGAAATGGACCTGGTTGTCGCCTAATGGTAATGTGAAAAACGAAGTTGATTATATTTTAGTTAAAAACAAGAAACAGGTGCATAATCACGAAGTCATAAATACAACTTTCTCTTCAGATCACAGGCTAGTTCGCTTAACATACAACAATTATAACAGAAATAAGAAAAATAGAGCTCAATATAGCGTGAAACAGAAACAATTCAATCCGATAGAGACGGAATGCTTGCAAAATATGCTGAAGGAAGAAATAGAAAACAAAAAATCAGATAATATAGATGTAACATATAAAAATACAATTCGATCTATCAAGAAGTGCTTAGAAAGACTACCAAAAGAAAATAAAAAGAGCCATAATCAACTTATTATTACAGACGATATTGAACGATTAATAACGGAACGAAACATACTGAAGAACATCGAACATAGAAACAAAGAGCAAAGAAATAGACTAAAAAAACTTTACAAAAAAATAAACAAAAAGATAAAGCGGAATAGAGACATGGCTAAACTAACATCCCTTGAAAACGAACTTGAAACCAGGAGCTCGACAAAAAGAACCAAATACAGGTTTGACTATAGTAAAGAATGGATACCAACTCTTACAGGTCTGGACGGAGGAAAGCACACAAATAGAGATGATATTATCGAAATAGCAACGAGCTTTTACAAATCAATATATTCGTGCCACGAGCCCGAGGAACCCGACTCTACATACCAAATTGAAGAAGCGATACCAACTCTACTAACATCCGAAATTAAAAAGGCAATTTCAACATTAAAGAAAAATAAAAGTCCAGGGGAAGACAGGGTAACAAATGACACTATTATGGCCATGATAGAACCATTGTCGAAACACCTAACACAATTATTCAACGATATTGTTTGCCAAGAAATAATTCCAGAGGAATGGAAATCCTCAATTATAACCCTATTATATAAAAAGGGAGACCCTAAACTACTTGACAACTACAGGCCAATTAGTCTCCTTTCAACGCTCTATAAATTATTTGCTACAATCATATTAAGAAGAATAACAAATCAACTCGATGAACAGCAGCCGAGAGAGCAAGCAGGTTTTAGGAAGAGGTTTTCTACTATAGATCACGTATTCACATTAACACAAGTGATAGAAAAATATCAAGAGTACAACAAAGTCTTATATATAGGATTCATTGACTACACGAAGGCGTTCGACTCAATCTCACACTCTTACTTGTGGGCAAGCCTCGCAGACCAGGGTATCCACTCAAAATACATAAATATATTAAAAGAAATATATAAAGATACTTCAGCTAAAATAAAACTAGAACGAATCGGTGAACCTTTCCCGATAAGAAGAGGAGTAAAGCAGGGAGACCCTCTATCACCGAAATTGTTTACAGCCCTATTAGAAACAATATTCAAGAAACTAGATTGGCAAAGTTATGGGCTAAATGTCAATGGCGAGAAGCTTACACATCTCAGGTTTGCAGATGACATTGTAATTTTATCAGAAACACATGAAGGATTACAAAATATGATACAAACACTGGACGTGGAGAGTCGTCGAGCCGGCTTGTGTATGAATACAACAAAAACCAATATAATTACTAACGGGGAAGAAAAAGATATTCAAGTACAGAGCGGATATATAGAGTATGTAAAGCAATATATATACTTAGGTCGATTAATAACTTTTGAAAATACGATGGAATGCGAAATAGATAGAAGGATCGCAATGGGATGGCGAAAATACTGGGCCAATAAAGATGTATTCAAAAGCAACCTACCTGTTAGACTGAAGAAAAAATTATTAGACAACACTATTCTACCTACAGTCACATACGGGTGCCAATGCTGGCCTCTCACAAACGCAACCATTCATAAACTAAGAACATTTCAAAGAGCAACAGAAAGATCTATGCTAGGAATAAAACTAAAAGACAAAGTCAGGAGCACACATATAAGAAAAATAACAAAAGCTACGGACATAGTTCAAACTGTATGCAGATTAAAGTGGAAGTGGGCTGGACATGTCGCCAGGGCCTCAGACGATAGATGGAGCGAGCGTGTCCTGCAGTGGTACCCAAGGGACGGGTTGAGAACCCGAGGCAGGCCAATAAAGCGTTGGAGTGACGACATAGTCCAAGTCGCTGGCCAAAAATGGCAAAGGTTAACATACGACCGCAGATGTTGGGGCAGCATGGAGGAGGCCTACGTCCAAAAATGGACACACAAACAATAAAAACAATGGCTAACTAAATTATTTATTAAAATATGCATGCAATTAATTTGAATCCCGATGATTGTAATCGATTTTATTTTATTTTAATGTATTGTGATTTAAAAGATAAATTATACTTAATTAATTTTATTTACAAGCATGCTTTTTTATATATGTACATTATCAGCGTAAATTATTTTGGATTTATAAATTACAAACTTTATATTTTAAATTTAATTGTCTAATTAAAATTGAATTATTTGAATTGTATGGTATTGTACTTGTAACATAACAAGTTTGGAATAAAGAGGCTTTATTATTATTATTATTATTATTATCTTTTCTTGTTCAGAATTATGATCCCAACGAACATGCAATTTTTTTCCCAAATCTGAAGAAAAAGTCAAAGGGGTGCTATTTTTTTTGAAACTCGCCTTTAACGTCATGTTAGAACTGCTACACTTTTCTGCCAAAGGCCTTAAAGAAAGGTACAAAAGTGTGCA